>JAVJIF010009059.1:0-187379 GCA_038442645.1 Agave tequilana | reverse complement strand
TCCTCCATGAATTTTTTCAATCCCAGTGTAAGTTGTCTATTTATATTATTATTTAATTCAGTTAAAACAATCAAGATCATGTTACTTAGAATACCGAGATGACACAGTGTCAATAACAGTACAGCATAACAATCGATAGTAATTGTATACACTATTATTGTTATTGTACCAATATCAGGAACAGTAGACAGTAATAGTAACCATGTATACGATGAATAGATCTATACAGGTGTTACGGTCAAGCAATACTTTCCCCATAACATTCTGTAACACGAGTACTAATAACAATCTTGTACCTTCTAGTTAATGTATAATCTCATGTTAAACTGATCAAGATCTCATCCACCAATATTAGATATAACAGTAATGAATCCATCAACTCATAATCTCGATACAGTCATCGTAAACATTAAATACCAATTTATGTCAAGGTAATCCGTACAGTAAATTACAAGTCTAATAAATCAATAACCAGTTTTCTCATTGTTACCAATCTATTCTAATCGTCTAACTCACCAGTAGCATGATCAAATAATAACTGCTATCAACTCTAAAGTACAAGCTCACCGACACCAGTGAAATCAATCTCATAATAACTCTATCTCTATAACTGAATAAGTCTAGAATTAATCATGAAAAGTAGTCTACTGATTATCCTCGAAATCAACTTAAATCAACAGATACTGAATCATAAATATGAAGTAGAACACCCTCGAATAACATGAAATAGAAATGTTTACTGAATTCCTCAAGGTCAAACTAGATCAACAGATACCAAAATCATAACCAAAGATGGTAACATCCTCAAATA
This sequence comes from Agave tequilana, assembly GCA_038442645.1. NCBI lineage: Eukaryota > Viridiplantae > Streptophyta > Magnoliopsida > Asparagales > Asparagaceae > Agave > Agave tequilana. The sequence goes on along the minus strand of JAVJIF010009059.1, from coordinate 186,568 downwards.
ACTGTAACTAAAGTGGTCTACCACTAATACTCAACATCAATAAGCTCTTGCATACTCCGATAAACTATGATAAGTGAATAGATCCAAAAATACTTACAACCAATAATCCAAAATCAACTCATAGTATTCATCGAAACTAAGGGTAAGATATTTATTCGAACAATCAAAATCTATCTACGATCAATTCCATCTAAATACTGATCAAGACCTAACAAAAGAATATATATCCCAGGTCTACTCCAACTCTAACAAAGTCTGTACCAATCCAAAAATCACGAAAGTCAGTATAGCAACGCCATATCTACCTATCCTGAAGGTTCACCTAGAGGGGGGGTGAATAGGTGATGGCTAATCTAATGGTCACTTAATGCCAAATAATGCGGAAGCTAAAAAACAATTATGACCTAATTAAATCTTTTACACTAAACACCACGTATAACCAAAGAGTGTTGCCGAATTCCCCGTGAAGGGCTCTGGACAAACTCCTCTAGATTCCCTTGAATGGGTTGAGGTGCTGCGTGGCACTCTTAGTTAAATACAAGTGTTAGCAAACAACCCAAGCAAGTATATCAATTAAGCACAATGTATATCAAGCATGTAAATGAAAGCACAATAAATAGCATGCAAGATATAAAGTAAGGGAGAGAGAAAAAAGCAATCGCAAACACAAAGGGATTTGTTTCGAGGTTCGAGCACACTTGCTCTACATCCCCGCCTTCGACACACGAAGGATTTCCACTATGCAAGATCCCAATGGATCTCTCCTCGGTGCCGCAACACCTACAAACCTCGGACTCCCTAGTCCCGTACACACGCACGCCCACCGGCTCGCCGAGGCCACACCTCAAACCACGAGTTCACACAAGAACTCTAAACCACCACGAGCACACTTGCCCGTCTCCTCAAAGTACAAAGATGAAATCTTGGTGATCTAAAACACTTTGATCACCAATTACAAACTTTCACAACACAATCCTATGGATAGATAAGGAAATGGATAGCTCAAGTGATTGTGAGAAAAGCAAGGATTGAATCTATGGTGAAAAACTCAAGAAATCATTTTTACACTCTTGATAAATTCTTCCCTTTAGATTGAAAGTATTTGCACTCAAATATGTGGAGAAAACTCTTTTAATGGAGTGGGAAAAACTGGCTCAAAGCTCTCCTAAAATCTTCTTGCAAAACAATGACAAGACCCTCAAATTTATAGGCCAGAAAAATATAACCGTTGGGTCTGTCAGGCCTGCCGGTCGACCCGCCGGTCGACCGCCAACGGTCAAAAATCTGACCGTTGGAGCCTGCCGGTCGACCCAAAAGAACAGAGAGCACTGCTCTCAGTTCCGGTCGACCCGCTCTCAGTTCCGGTCAACCGCCGGTCGATCCGCCACTGAACTGCCAGACGTGCACGGCTCTGTGCACGTCGGTCGACCTTGCGGTCGACCTGCCCTTGGTTCCAGTCGACCCGCCCGGTCGACCCGTAAGCCAATTCTGGGTCAGCACTTGGGAGAAAAATGTTGGTCTTTTGGCTTTCATAAAAATCCCATAAAATACATAAAAATCTACAAAAATAGTTTAACCAATATACTTTGATATACAAACATGCTTGCACAAAATCAAGGCATGTTATAAAAGATTTGGACTATTTTTGTAATATGAAAATATTTGGCTCATGTGAAAACTTGTATTTTCCAAAAAAACTTATTTTCCAAAACTCTTCATCAAATACAAAAACAAGATATACTTTTAAAGCATAGTGTGTATGGATATGATCCACTACACAATCAAGATGAAATATCTATGTTTTTTACAATAAGCATAAACTTGGTTTGGTTGAAAGATGTAAACATGAATATCAAAAACCAAATAGTATTTTGTCACAAAGAAAAATCTTTTCTAAACTAAAAAATCTTTTATGAAAACAATTCTATCAAGAGTGTGTGATATATACTTGAGCAATCCACCAACTACTCTATCCTTACATTTTATCTAAAACAAAAAAAAAATCTATACCTAGACACAAGTCTTCATCTTCTTGAAGTCTTCACTTGAAGGCTTCTCATCTTCTTGACTTGGTCCAAGCTTGATCCAAAAGCTCCTTGGATCACACCGTGCTAGCTCCAAATCTTGACATTTTATCCTTTGTTGAGCTATGCACCTACTAAGATCTTGATAATGAATCTGTCACTAATTAAACACAAGATCATTAGTAAACATAACTTCATGAGTTGATCATCATCAAAACTAGGGTGATAGGCCTTTGGCCAACATATCCATAATATCCAAAAGAGTTCCGGTTGAAATATTGCCAACAACTTCCGATAAACACTACACATAAGGTATGTCCTCTATCCTCAAATATGAAGTAGGTCAACTGATCAGTAGATCGAATCAACTCACAGTCTATTGTATACCACAAACAGTCCTAAATCAATAGAGGTGATCAACTACCACATAAAATGATAATGATAAACGTTCATATCAACTACGTAAATAAGGTAAACAATCATTGATGTCTCATGAAGTGATACAAGTAATCAAACTAGTAACGTATAAAAGAAAGTCACATGAAAGGATAAGAGTAACATGAAAACGCATACCGACAATAACAGATAAAGAAATACACAAGAATAAACACTCACATGAAACGATATGGTTTCAGAACCGAATCACCTTCTGGTCTTCACTGCACGAACCGATACTTATTTATGAATTATCCCATGGATTGATCTTCGAATCGCCATGGTATCAGGTCCATAATGGATACAAATCCAAATCTCCCATTACCGAGTTCGGATTGTCCGAGCGAGTCCGAAACGCTGTAATACACAACCATACCCATGAACTCACACGAACATACGCCCATACACATATACACTCCACATACATACACGCAGACATATACATGTACATCCACATACATACTTATACAAGTGTACACATATATATACACTATATGCATACATACCCACACTTACATACATATATACTATAATATGCACATTATTAACTCTCTCACTCCCACCACAACACACACACACACACTCACTCAAACACACAACATAAACACACACACTCATACACATATACATATATTAAAAGAAACCTTACATATTAGTGCACACATTGTTACATAATTAAACATATACATGCAAGTTATATAAGATAGAGGGAGGAGACTCACGCAATGGGGTGACTTGCAGCTTACTGAGAGGCGCTCCAGCAGAGGCGGCGGAGGATGTCGATGGAAGTCAGAGAAGGGTGGAGTGTTCTCGCGCTCGCCGATAGAAAAAATTGTGCTCCGGCAGGTCCCGACGACGAGGGGGAAGAGGGGGCAAAAAATGTCGACCATATGAAGAAGGAGGAGAAGGAATTGGTTGGTTGTGGAATGTGCTTGCAGCCAAGGGCTTGGCCTGGAGACACACAGATGAGAGAGTGTGCCAAGAGCTTGGTAATCGAGGGTTGTGCGTGGCCTGCCTCCGGGCTGTTGGTGTTGGTGGAAGAAGAGACGCTGGTCTGACGGAGAGCATGAAGGTGCCGACCTAGCCATGAAGAGGTGAAGGCGACCTGGTGATTTGCAGGGCTGCCTCAGCCATGGTGGCAAGGGGAGGTGGAGAAGGAGCTCGGAGATGAGGTTGCGCGCTGGAGGGGATGCAGCATACGGTGAAACAGGGCTCAGCCAAGGAGTAAATGGCGCAGGACATGTTGGCAGGCGGAGTAAGGTGATTGAGAGCTCAGGCGGCAAGGCGCTCTGGGGAAGATCGACAAAGGAAAACACCACAAAGCTCGGTGGTGGATGACTTGGCTATCAGAGATGGAAGAGGAGTGGCCCTGCAAAGTGGATCCGCTTGTGGATCTCCGACGAGGGAAAAAGGGAGGGGAGGTTGGCTTGCATAAGGGAGATGAAGAAAAGTCAGGGTTCGACCAAGGTGGATAGGGAGAAAAAGAAATGAGATGGATTATGAATTGGGTTTAGATTTAATTAGAATTAGTTAGGATTTTTATTTATTGGTTAGGATTTAGTTAAGATTTGGATTAGGTTGGGATTGAGATCGGGTTGTTAGGATAAAATTTGTTAGGGTAAGATTTAGGTTAAAAGGGTATTGGGTTTAGAAGCCATGGATATAAGATTAGGATTAAATGTAGATTAGTGTATAGGATATAGATTAAGAAGAGATGTATTAATAGATAGGTGGCTTGGGCCTCTGGACTCGGGTTTGGAGCTGAAGGAAAAAAGAAAAAATGAAAAGAGGAAAAGGAAATTTATATAATCCAAAATATATTAATTAATTAAAAATCATAATAATTAAGAATAACAGTAATAATAAGGATTAATAATAACAACCCACCTTAGAAAATAAAATAATAATTAAAACGCATTACATATACATATCAAAATACTATCAATTACTATTAAATCTTGTATTTTTTTTAAATAGAGATATTACAGGCACACTTTTCCATAATTATTTTTGTAGAAGATTCTTATAATTTGCTATTTAAATTACTTGTAATTCTCTTTTAAGTTTTATGAAGACCCCAATTTTTCAATGAAAAATAAGATGGTGACTCTGCTGGGTCATCTTTCTCCACCAATGAGAAAGTAGTATCAGAATGCGACAAGAAGGCCCTCGGCTCTACTGCTGAAATACTAGTCATTGATTTTGACCAATAGAAGTTCAAACAACTTCTCTCTTTAGGTAACACAAGCCCTTTTTGCGTGCGCAAGCACAGAAAAATCTCTTTGGCTAAAACTCCTTTGGTTGACTAGGGTGAACAAGGCTTTGAGCAAGCCTATTACGGCCCCTGGCGAGGCTAACAAAGCTCTGAGCAAGCCTATTGTAGCCTTCACAGTATCTAGTGAGACTAAACAACCATTAGCCAGGTCAAATTAGCCTCCGACAAAGCTATTAGGGCATCTAGCGAGCCTACGACAGCTCTTCGAGGCTAACAAAGCATTTTTAAAGTTTGTTAACTTTCTCACGAAGTTAATGAAACCATCTAAAGGGGCTGAATAGATGATAAGCTAGTGAATACGAAAATTAAAACTTAAGCACAATAGAGATACCAGAGAATAACATCACACAACCTAACCTAAACCTCACAACAAGAAATAAAGTTGGACACCCCGTGAAGGGCTCTGAACTTCTCCTTGTGATTCCTTTTAAATAAGAGTAAAGGCGCGCAATTGCTTTCTTGACATGGTGAGAATAGATGGACAATGATTCAAGAATAATAAGTAAGATATTGCAATAAAGTTAAGAGTATAGAGAAAGCAAACTCAAGTCAATCGCAAACACAAATAGTTGTTCTCGAGATTCGAGCCACTGCTCTACGTCCTCGCCTTCACCGCAATGAAAGATTCCACTATGTAACTACGATTACAACTTTACATAATGGATCCCAAAAGATCCCAGAGCCGCAACTCCAAGCATTCTCTTCTTTCACTAGAGGAACTTTCTCACAAGATTACAAAGATCAAGTGACCTTCTTCATATCACCAACTGCTAACTACAGGATTTCTATAGTTTAGAGTGGAGAGAGATATAGCTCAAGACTCGGTGAGTGAGAAAAATAGTAGAGAGTATTAAATATAGGCTCAAAAATTTTGTATGGATGTAGGATGATTTTAGCTATTGAAAACTGTTATTAAACCATCTGAAATTATTCACATTTATAATTTTAGAAAAATTGTTGTCTGGAGGATCTAAACAAGAAAAATTTTCATTTAAAACATGTTAAAATTCAGGTCAAACTTGTGGGCGGTCGGTCACCTAGTGCTGTCGACAGTTCAAGTGTGCTGTCGACAGTGCTATGTGCACTGTTTCACAAAATAGTTGTTCAATAGTTACTGCTATCAATAGTTCAATAGGACTGTCGATAGTCAATATTGATACATATAATATCAGTTGTCAATAGTCCAGTTCAGCTCTCGACAGGAACCCATATTTTTGAAAACCTTGAGTCTCTGTAAAACGTTGTCGATAGTTATCTGACAAGGAGCTGTCTACAGCACTATTGACATATCTGTCAACAATACATTTAGGAAATGCCTGTCGATAATCTCTTCAGTAGAGCTATCGACAACCCATGTAGACTGTTGAAAAATAAAACAAATAACATAGGTTTTTCAAAAATCTTTTGTGTAAAATGTGTATAGGTGAATCGCTTGAGCTTCTCTCCTTACACTAAACTTCTACAAACTAATACTTACATAGAATAGACCTATAAGTATATACAAAATACACCTCCACCTAGATGGATATATCTTCAAGCTTCAATCTTGAGTTATGGTTGAAGATCAATCCATCGCTTTGAGAACCTGAAACTTATAAATGTTGTCCCAAAGGTCAATCACTCTAGTTTTGATGATGATTAACTCGTGTAGTTTAGTAATAATGATTTGTGTTTATATAGTTTCAGATTTTTCTATCAAGATCTTAGTAGGTGTTTAGCTTCAACAAAACAGTTTTGGAGCTAATACATGTAGATTCAAGAGCTCGTGCGTCAAGATCGCATCTAAAACTCGGATGGAGTCAAGCTCTTTGGATCGTGTTTGGATCGAGTCGGCTTGGAGAAGGAGTTACAAGAAGATTTCAGTTTATTTAGTTTTAGTTTGAGTTTAGATCTTTTGTAAGATAGACTAGTGTTGATATGCTCAAGTTCACGCACACAAATTCAATACGTTTGGTTTTCGATTTAACCGGTTTTGGATTTCAAGTACATATATATATGATTTTCATGAATAGATAGAATCAAACAAGTTTACATGGTTAATGTATATTGGATTTCATCTATATACATCTATACTTCATATATTTAGAAAAATTTATTTTGATGTTTCTATTTCATGTGTTTAGAGTTTTGTAATTAAGAAAACTTATTTTGAATTTAATGTCAAAAATATAGATATATCTTTTATATGTGTATTGAATTTTATCCATACACTCTATGCTTCAAAGAGTTTAAATATCTTGCTTTTGTATTTGTACAAGTTTGAGAAAAAATTGAATTTCCATTTCAAAGTTTGTGTATTTTGGAAAATATCAATTTTGGTTTAAAGTTTAATTTCTATTTCACAGAAATAGTTCAAATAGTTTGTAATATGTGTTGATTTTTGATCACACATATTTCTTCTTCAAATATTTATAAGAACTTATTTTTATAGAATTTATGAGATTTTATAGGTGTTAAAAAGACCAAGTTTCAAACCCTATAACCCTAGCCTGAGCCTGCTGGCGGTTGACTGATCGGTCGACCGAACCAGAGCTCGGTCGATCGGTCGGTTGTTCGGTTGACCGGCCGGTCGACCGATGTGCACAGGGACGTGCACAAGACTTTGCCTATAAGGCTGATCGACCAGACGGTCGACCGACTGTAGCTACCCAACTCTGGGTAGTGCTGAATGACCGGGCGGTCGAACGACAAGGGTGAGTGCCTTTAGGCTTGTTCGACTGGTAGGCGAGTTTGCCTGGAGCGGTCGACCGGTGGCTAAACGATCAAAAATATGACCGTTAGCCGATCGACTGGCGGTCAAAATTGATCTTTTTTGGACCCCAACGGCCATATTCTTGTGAGCTTATAAATAGGGTTCTCTTGAGGTGTTTTAACCAAGATTTTCAAGAGCTATTCTTTTAATCTTTTCAAGTATTTGCAGCAAGTATAAAAGAAGTTTTTGAGCTTAAAATCTTTATCTTTTATTTGTTTTCAAAGTGTTAGAAAAATCAAAGAAAAGGAAGTCTTTGAGAAATGATTTTTGATCTTTATTTACATATCTATCTAGTGTTTTCTCCAAGCGTTTTTCTTTGTTATTCTCTTTTCAAACACTTTGTTTTCTCACACTTGAGCTATTAGCTCTAATCCTATCTATAGTTCTTGTTTTTTTGAGAAAAATTGTTTGTGGTCTATTTTGATCACAAGTATTGTTTGTGATCATTGGATCACCAAGATTATAATCTTTTCTTTGCTTTGACTTTGTGCCTTTCTTGTGTAGAGGTGATTGTGTTTGAGAGAGGAGTAGTGTACTCCAAGTGTAGAGTTATAATTCTTCAATGGAGATCCTTTTGTGGAAGATCTTGTGTGAATAATAGTGGAAATCCTTCTGTGTGAAGGCAGAGACGTAGAGTAATGGCTCGAACCTCGAAACATATCATGTTATTTGCGTTTGATTCACTATCTCTCAACTCTATCTCTCTTATATCTTACATTACTTTATATTGCACATATTCATATGCTAGATATAGTTTGTGTGTGCCCACAATTGTGTTGAATCAAGAGAGCTTCATATAGCACCTCAATTCTTAATTTAGAGGAATCTTGAGGAGTAGTTTCAGAGCCCTTTCGAGGTCACTCTTGTTACACATAGTGGGTTGCAATTAAGTTTAAAATTTCGCATCATTTGTCCTATATTAGCAAGTACACACATTCATCCCCCTCTAGGTGTATTTCAATAAACACTTAAAAGAATTGTTAGTTCTCATGTATATATTCATGAGTGGAGTCTCATCAAAACAGAGCGTGATTGTACCATTGGGCCAATAATCTCCTCTTTTTGGTGATGATAGAACTCATGAATATTCAAGAAGAGACTTTATAAATAAACCCCCCTTAAACGATACATATTGTCACGTCTCGCTTCCCAAAATACGCTGGAGCGGAGATGCGATGCGAGTGGGCGACACATATACGTAAGAAAAATACCTCACATATACGCGCTAAGTCTTAAGTAAGCCGAAACAAGCTACAAAATTTGAACTATAATAAAGCATGATCACAATAACATATACATATGTCAACACATGATATCAAATGAAATAAAAAATGTAATAGAGCCAGGTCTGATATAGATGAATCAAGTAATAATCACAGGAATAAAAGAAGGCAAGATAGATAAGAATACTGGAATCAGATAGAGAGAAACTTCAGACTCCTCGCAATATGCACGGGCTCATCGAACACCTGATCACTGAATAAAGCATATCCAATCTGGACGTGCAAATTAAGGATCGTCAGAAGCAACCTAATGAGTGTGTGTGAGAAGGAGAAGGTGCTCGTGCATATAAACAATGTAATCAGGCTACAACACTATCAAATATATACTGAATGGAACTATAAGAAATGTCTGATACCCATATCACTGTAAAAGATAACATGATAGACTGTAAACAACTGAAAGATAACTGAATAACAACATATCGTAGGTACAAGATGTTGGCCCAAAGGCCTATCGCTATAATTTTGATGATGATTAACTCACGTAGTTATACTACTAATGATCTTGTGTTTATTTAGTCTCAAATAATTGATCAAGATCTTAGTAAGTGTTTAGTTTCAACAAAGGATTCAAAGTCAAATTTTGAAGCTAGCAAGTGTTGATTCAAGATCTCGCGCATCAAGATCGCATCAAATACTCAAGAGGAGTCTAGCTCATTAGATTAAGGTTTGGACCAAGTCAAAAAGGAGAAGAAGATATTCAAGAGAAGACTTGTGTCGGGTTTTGTAAGTGTTAAGATTTTATTTTAGATAAAATATATAGGATAGATTAGTTGATAGATTGCTCAAGTTCATATATACACACACAAAATTTATATGTGTTTTAGAATTGATTTTTAATCTTCAAAGTATACATGTGTTTTATCAAAACTATTTTAGAGCTTATTCTCAAAAACATAGATATTTCATCATATATGTGTATTGGATCATATCCATACACACTAAGTTTTAATAGTGTTTACAATTTCTTGTTTATATATTTAAAGAAGTTTAGAAAAATCATTTTTCATTTGGAGATTGTTTTTGAAAAATACAGTTTTTCTTTAAAGTCAAAATTTCTATATTACAAAAATGGTTCAAAAAGTTTGTAATATGTGTTGATTTTTGATCACACATATTTGTACTTCAAAATATTTCAAAGAACTCATTTTTGTAGAATTTATGAGATTTATGGGATTTTATTGAAGGTAAAAAGACCAAGTTTTAATCCCTGAAAATGTTTGACCAGGCCTTCTGCCGATCGACCGAACGGTCGACCGAGATAGAAGTTGGTCGACCGGTCTAGTCGATGATGTGCACAACGTGCACAACCAGTTTGGCTGGAGGGCTGGTCGACCGCCAGAGAGCTCTGCTCTCTAGATTCGGCCTCGGTCGACCGGCGGCGGTCGACCAATGGCACAACGGTCGGAAATCCGACCGTTAGCCGGTCAACTGGGCGATCGACCGACCTCAACGTCAGCTGCTGATTTGGCCTCTAACGGTCATATTTTGGGAGCTTATAAATTGGTGTTCCTTTGAATTATTTTCAACAAGATTTTTGGAGTGTTTTCAAGATAGTTTTTCCTATCTCTTTAAGAGGTTTTCTCCACTTGTTTTAGAGTAAATACTTCCATATCAAAAGGAGAGTTTTCAAGAGTGATTTTCAAAAGAGATTTCTTGAGTTTTTTCTCCACCATTCTATCCAAGTTTTTCTCACACATATTTGAGCTTTCCAATGCCATATCTATGCTATGGGAGAGTTATTGTAAGAGTATTTAGGTGATCAAAGTGTGGAGATCACCAAAGTGTTCTACTTGTATTTGAGGAGGAGAACTTGCGGGTTCATGTTGTTTCGAGTTCTTATGGGAGCTCGGTATAGAGGTGCAGCCTCAGCAAGCTAGTGTGCTTGCATGTGTTGTTCTGCGGGAACAAGAGAGGGACTAGTGAGTCCAAGGAGTTCTAGTGTGAACTCATTGTAGGGTTTGCGGCACCGAGTGATCCGGTGGGATCGATTTAGTGAAAATCCTTCATAGTGTTGAAGGCGGGGACGTAGAGTAAGGGTGCTCGAACCTCGAAAAAAATCTCCCGTATTTGCGATTGCTCTCTATCTCTCACTTGTGTTTATGTCTTGCATGCTCTTATTGTTCATATTCATTACTTGCTTGATATACTTGTGCTTAATTGATATATGCTTGGGATTGTTCGCTTGCACTTGTATTCAACCAAGAGAGCCATAGTGGCACCTCAACTCTTATTTAGAGGAATCTTAAGGAGATAGTCCAGAGCGCTTCACCCGAAATTCGGCTATACTCTTTGGTTATACTTTGTGTATTTAGCTTAATAGTTTTTAGTTTGCTTAAATAATTTTTTATTTCCACATTATTCTTCATTAGATTAGCTAGTCTCCTATTCACCCCCTCTAGGTGAACTTCAATTAGTATCAGAGCTTGGTGCTCTTGATTTGGATCTAACAACCTAGAGTTAAATATCCTCATTTTTAGCTAATCACAATATTTGTTTACACACACATGGATTTCATGACACCTCCCATGTTTGATATTCTTAACATCCAAACTTGAAAAGTTAAGATGTCAATGTACCTCAAAGCCTAGGAATTCATGTTTATCTCGCTACCATTAAGGATTCATACTTTAGTAATAACAAGTATCTTGAAGCTAACTCAAAGGCCCTCCATGCTTTAAAGTCAACCCTAAATGATGAATATTTATTTAGTTCTAACTTTGATTCGGCTTTTGTAGTATGGAATACTACAGTCTTTCTTAGCGAACAAAAGCAATATTATGCGGGGAGTGACTCGGATGATGGAAGTGATGCTTCAACATATGCTACATGGTCCAAGGGGATAACCCCTTGAGGTAAATCCGAATCCAAGCTTAATGAGGATGTTGACATGTCATATGATGAGCTTGCTATATTTTGTCAACAACTTCTTGAAAAATATGATTTTCTCAAAAAGAAAAAAAAAATATTGAAAAAGAAATATGATTCCATTTTAGAAGAAAAAGATTCTTTTCAAATAAATTGGAATGCATTTCAAATGAAAATAAATTTTTGAAAAAGGAGAACATTTTCTTATCTTCAAAATTAAGTAATCATTATGAAGGAAATAATTCTTTGAAAAATAAAATTAATTTAGTGGAAAAAAAGAGATTGATTTGAATGAAAACAACTCTTTAAAAAAAATTGTTTCAAAAAAAAGAAAACATTTCTAAAAAGAAAAAGTTGTTGATTCTCATTCTTGTCATGCTCTTCATGCTACAATTAATAAAAATGAGATTCAAGTTTTGAAAATAGAATAAATTGTTTGAGCTCAACTTTGAGCAATTGTGTATTTAACCATTCTAAATTGGAAGCCTTGTTTCAAAAGAAACAAGTTCTACATATTCATGCACATAACCCACGGTACACATATGCACACTTTGCACATCATAATCACACTCATTCTCATGTGCATGCTAGAGTGTACAAATGTACACATTGCGGCCGCAAAGGCCATATTGCAAGATTTTGCTATGATAGAGTAAATTTTAAATTTTGCAAATAAAAATATTTGGGTTCCTTATAATGCTAACCCCCGTAGACCCAAAAGAAAATGGGTACCAAAATTCCCACCTCTTGTGTTTATTGTAGGTGTGGGCTCTCACATGACGTGAAAGGATTGGTACCTTGGTGGAGATGCATGAGCTTGATAGACATACCCTATTGATGCATCGCTATCAAGGAAGTTTGGTGGGAGGACCACCATAATTTGAAGACTTAGAGAATAGTTCATATGATTTGGTAACTATCTCTAAACTCCCATTTAGTTTACATGCTTTTGCATTTGATAACTTTTTAGCATGTTTTAGTTTTTATGTTAAAATAATCATGTTTTGTATTTCATGAGGTGAATACTTGTTTAGATATAGTTATCGTTAAAACTTGTGTGTATACTTGTACAAGTAGTGAGCTACACTTGATTATTATATGTTTGTGCCTCATTGCTCACTTGTACTCACTATATGTACATGTATAATCTAGTTTTGATGATTCCCTCATTTACACTTGTTTTTCCGATTTTTGTATATGTTTTGCTTCATGTATATGTTATTCTTGTCTAAAACTAATAAATATACATGTATACCCTTGAGTCACTTGCCTTTATACAAATGCTATTATGGACTCTTTTGTGTTTGGGATATGTATGCATATTTTTAGTTTTGAAAAAAATATACATATATCTTGAAGTTTGTTTTTAAGGAAAAATAATTTTTTATGATGCTTTGGTATTTTGACCTTTATTGATTATTTTCATAAATATGCTAATCAAATGATTCTTGTGCACTAATATTATTTTTGTTTACTGATGATCTTATTTCATGAATACATTTTTGAGCTTTTATAGATTTTGAGTGTCACTCTTGTGTATTTAGCAATGTTTCATGGGATATATGAATTATTTTCATATTTGAAGGATCTTTAACTAGTTATTCAAAATTACTTTAAACTAGTTATTTATTCTTCATTTGATAGTATTTTTAATTTACAACTATTTTTAAGTCTTATTTTGAAATCTTCTACTCTTAAAGGGAGGTTGGAGGGGCGACCATGACTTGTACGCTCTTATGAAAATCTATTTAAACATGTGCATGAATATGGTGGATAGTTATGAGTAATACACATGATCTTCATGGTATTTCACTTTTGTATACTCATAGTTTTTCTATATATGTATGCTTCAAAATCTCTAATGATATCATTTGGCATTTTCTTTTTCTTACATATATGTATGTTTTGATTGTGCTTGATTTACAATATCCTTACCTGTTTAAAGAACAAATTATATGCTAAGCTTGACTAATTTTTAAATGTTAATTGGTATCTTAATGAGCTTATGCATTATTTTCAATTGATATCAAAATTTACTTCATATTTTACCTTTTAATTAGTATCAAAAATCTACTATTGGTATCTTAAAATTTTGTTATTTACAAGTGGTACCAAATTTTGTTTTAAAATTTTTTTTCAAAGTTTTGCTTTAAGTATTATCAAAATTTTGTTTAAAAATATTTTAATATGTATTGCCTATATGCAAGGTGAGCTTAACATCTCCTCTATATATAGATTCATGTTGAGTGTATTTTATATTGAGGAGCTTGATATCTCTTTTTATGTGATACACGTGTGTAGGAAGAGCTTAACGTCTCTTTTTATACATTGTATATTATGTTTTATGTGAGTTAGGGTCTTGTCATCTCTTCTTCATGTAATGCATGTATGCAGGGGGAGCTAACTTCACGTCTCTCTTCTTCATGAATGTATATCGCATATATATCTTTTATTGTTTGATTTGTTTTCGCCCCTTTGTTGATGAATGACTAAAAGGGGGAGAAAGATTTTGAGAGTTTATATATGCATGTTTATTTTCTTGTTTATGCATATATGTTTTGTTTATACAAAAGGGGAGAAGAATTTAGTGAGTTTATGCATGTTTATCTCCTTACATAATGCATATATGTTTTGTTTAGTTTACGCACTTCATTGAATATATTTCTGTTTATTGTTATGCATGAGTTTAGGCGGAGCTTCTATGAAGCTTAACTTTAATCCATGCATATATAGCTACATGAGTTTTGTCATCTTCAAAAAGGGGAGATTGTTGCCCCAAAGGCTCATAGCTCTAGTTTTGATGATGATTAACTTATGTAATTATAGTACTAATGATCTTGTATTTAGATAGTCTCAGATAATTGATCAAGATCTTAGTAGGTGTTTAGCTTTAACAAAGAATTCAAAGTCAAGTTTTAAAGCTAGCACGTGCTGATTCAAGAGCTCGGCATCAAGATCACATCAAGTACTCAAGAGGAGTCTAGCTCATTAGATTAAGGTTTGGAGCAAGTCAAGAAGGAGAAGAAGATTTTCAAGAGAAGATTTTTAAGAGAAGACTTGTGTCGGGTTTTGTAAGTGTTAAGATTTTGTTTTAGATAAAATGTACATGATAGATAAGTTGGTGGATTGCTCAAGTTCATATACACACACAAAATTTATATGTGTTTTATAAAATACTGTTTTAATTTTTAAGCTTCAAAGTATACATGAGTTTTATCAAACTATTTTAGAGCTTATTGTGAAAAAACATAGATATTTCATCATATATGTGTATTGGATTATATCCATACATGCTAAGCGTCATAGTGTTTACAATATCTTGTTTTTGTATTTGGAGAAGTTCTAGAAAAATCGTTTTTCAATTGGAGATTGTTTTTGAAAAATACAGATTTCGTTTAAAGTCAAATTTCTATATTACAAAAATGGCTCAAAAAATTTGTAATATGCGTTGATTTTTTATCACACATATTTGTACTTCAAGTAATTTAAATAACTCATTTTTGTAGAATTTATGAGATTTTATGGGATTTTATTGAAGTAAAAAGACCTAGTTTTAAATCCCTGAAAATGTTTGACCAGGCCTTCTGCCAGTCGACGGACGATCGACCGAGACAAAAATCGGTCGACCGGATCGGTCGACCGGACCGTCGACCGACGTGCACAGCCAGTTTGGCTGGAGGGCCGGTGGACCGACCCGGTCGACCACCAGAAAGCAGAGCTGGCCCCGGTCGACCGCAGAGAGCTCGCTGCTCTCGGATCCGGTCTCGGCCGACCGGGCAGTCGACCGATGGCACAATGGTCGAAAATCTGACCGTTGGCTGGTCGACCGGGCAGTCGACTGACAGCAAGCGTCAGCTGCGGATTTGGCCTCTAACGATCATATTTTGGGAGCTTATAAATTGGGGTTCCCTTAGATTGTTTTCAACAAGATTTTGGAGAGTTTTCAAGCTAGTTTTTTCTATCTCTCTAAGAGGTTTTCTTCCACTTGTTTTAAAGCAAATACTTCCTTATCAAAAGGAGAGTTTTCAAGAGTGATTTTTAAAAGAAATTTCTTGAGTTTTTTCTCCACCATTCTATCCAGTTTTTTCTCACATACACTTGAGCTTTTCATTACCATATCAATCCTATGGGAGAGTTATTGTGAGAGTGTTTTAAGGTGATCAAAGTGTTTGAGATCACCAAAGTGTTCTACCTTATATTTGAGGAGGCGAACGTGCGGGTTTGTATTGTTTCGAGTTCTTGTGGGAGCTCGGTGTTGAGGTGCGGCCTCAGCAAGCTAGTGTGTGTTGTTCTTGCGGGAACAAGAGAGGGACTATGAGTCCAAGGAGTTCTAATGTGAACTCGTTGTAGGTGTTGCGGTACCGAGTGATCCGATAGGATTGATTTTATTGGAAATCCTTCATAGTGTTGAAGGCGGGGACGTAGAGCAAGGGTGCTCGAACTCAAAAAATCTCCTGTGTTTGCGATTGCTCTCTCTATCTCTCACTTGTGTTTATATCTTGCATGCTCTTGTGGCCCATGGCCTTCCACTCTAGTTTTGATGATGATCAACCTCATGTAGTTATGTTTACTATATTCTTGTGTTTCTAAGTTTCAGATCATTAACAGGATATTAGGTTGGTGATTAGCTTCACAAGATGATTAGAAGCTATTCATGATGATTCCGGTGCCAAAGCTTAAAGATCATACCTTTGCACTTGGAGAATCACGGAGTTTGGACCGAGTCTACTTGAAGATGAAGATCGTCAAGAAGACTTAGGTATCTAGTTTAGAGTTTGTGTTTTAGATCCATATTTGTAAAGCTTAGTTTAGTTGATATGCTCAAGTGCACAAAACACACACGTTTCATGATTTGGTTTTTGGTTTTCATGAATAATAGATCAAAACAAGTTTACCTTATACCTATGTATATTAGATAATGTTCTAGATATACATACATGCTTTAAACTTGCTAGACAACTTATTTTGACTATCCTATTCATGTTTTGGAAAATTCTAGTTTGATAAAATACAAGTTTTGTTTTTGATAAAATTGGCAAGACACAAAAATGAATTGATATGATTGATATATGTCTTGAAATTTTTATCACAAGTTTGGTATCAAAGTAAAATGATAAACAAGTTTTAGAAAACATATTTTTAGAAAAACAGTTTTTATTGTGATTAAAACTATTTTTTAGATTTACTGTGAATTTATGAGATTTTTATTGAGTGAAAAGACCTATTTTCAAATCCCGTATCTGTGCAGAACTGAGGACTGGCTGACAGGCCAAGTCGGTCGACCGGACCGGTCGACCGCACCATAGGCCGGTCGACCGGGACGGTCGACCGACGTGCACAAGTCTGTGCACGTTTTGGAGTCTCTGGACGGTCGACCGGGCCGGTCGACCGAGATGAGAGTTCTGCTCTCAGGATGTTTCGGTCGACCGGGCCGGTCGACCGCTATTTGCCCAACGGTCACATTTTTTGACCGTTGGCGGTCGACCCGGACCGGTCGACCGGCAGTCTGTCAGACTGCCAACTCTGCCTAACGGCTAGTTTGTATAGGGGCTATATAAACCCCATCTCTTTGGAGATTTTGGCTAAGTTTTCTAAGAGAGAAATTTCCAGTTTTCTGAGGTGTTTTAAAGAGTTTTCAAAAGAGTTTTAAGTGCAAAAACTTCTCATCTTTATTTGTTTTGGGTTTTTGGAAAATCAAAGAAAAATAGGTTTTGGGATTTTGCTTAGATCTTCAATTCTATCATATTGCAAGTATTTTCCCAAAGATTTTTCTTTGTTGCTTGTTTCCAAAACACTTGTTTCCACACTTGAGCTATCTTCTATCCTAAACTATTAGGATCTTGTTTTTGTGAAAAAGATAAGAGAAAAGAAAGAGAAGTGTTTGAGGTTGTTTGTTGTAAACCTCATAGTTGTAAACACCCTTATATTTGTGAATCCCTCTTCGGTAGAGGTGATCGGGTGATTTGTTGTGGATCCCTCTTAGGTAGAGGTGATAGAGTTTGGTTGTGAGCCTCTTCGTAGAGGTGTGTGGATTGGTTGTTGAGTTGGCTACGGGCCTAACCCCTCGTTGTGAGGAGGTTGTTGTTTGAGAGAGGAGTTCGGTACTCCTAGAGTTGTAAGAAATCCTCTTTGGTAGAGGTTCCCTCGGTGGGAGTTGAGATAGTGGAAATCCTACACGGTGGTGTAGGCGGGGATGTAGAGCAAGGTGCTCGAACCTCGAAACAAATCTTGGTGTTTGCGATTGCTCCCATTGTCTCTCTAACTCTCTCTCATTTTACTTTGTGCAAAGCATCATACTTCATCTCATATCATACTTGCTTGTGTTGAGCATATTTCTTATTGCCTTGCATTAATTCATATTGCTATATCCTTGATTGCTTGGCTTGATTGTGTGTGCACATTGCTTGAATTGCTTGTGTGTTTGTGCATCACCTATACTCATCCAACAGAGCTTCACATAGCGCCTCAACCCATATCTAGGGGAATCAGAGGAGTTAGTCCAGAGCCTCGCAAGGGAATTCGGCTACACTTGTTGTATTGTATTAGTTTGTGCATAATTTGCATTAGCTTCCGCATTTAGCGCACTTAGTTTGCATTAAGTTTCTTAGATTAGCACCTATTCACCCCCCCTCCTAGTGTTTTTCAATTGGTATCAAGCTAGTGCTCCTGATACTTAGGCTTAACATCCTAGGAGGAGATCCATTTGCTTGCTAATCTCATTTGCATTTGCTTGCTTGCACACATCTAGTTTATACCATGGACTTCATGACCCCACCTAGCTATGATCCTTCCAACATTGATATTTGGAAGTATAGGATGTCCATGTACCTAAAAACCCTAGGTTTGCATGTCTTTCTTGCCGCCACCAAGAGATGTTATCTTGGTGATTGCAATCATATAGGGGCCAATGCACAAGCCCTAGAGGCCATTAGAAGCACTTTACCTAAAGAATATCTTTTACGTGTTCTAATCTTGATTCCGCTTTTGCAGTGTGGAACAAGTTGACAACAACCACCAACACCTCCAAGCTTCAAGTCCAAATCCAACAAGAAGAGGAATCTAGTGAGAATCCGAGCCACTACAATGCTATATGGTCCAAGGGAATGACTCCTTGAGGTACATTCGGAACCCCACTTAGATAGTGATGATGATGCTAGTTCTTCTAGTAATGATATTGTTGATCCCCATGCTCTAAATGAAGAACTTTCAATAGTATGTGAAAAGTTAATTGAAAAATATAAGATTTTGAAAAAGAAAAGTCTAGAAATTGAAAAAGAAAATAAGTGTTTGCATGCTAGACTTGACAATGTTTTGCAAGAGAAGGTTGAGGTCTATAATGAAAGGGATTCATTGAGATCTCAATTGGAACTTGCACTTAAAGAAATGAATTTTTAAAGTCTAAAAATGATTGCCATGCTATTTTAAAGAAAAATGAAAACTTGTCTTCTAGAGTTGATTTTGTTTTAAAAGAGAATGTTGTTTTGAAAAACAAAATCATTTCTATTTCCAATGATTTAAATGTTTGCTTAGAGAAAAATATTGTTTTGCAAAATAAGATTATCTCATGTTTGCCATGCTAGGGTAGTTTCACCTAAATCACCCATTGCATGTTCCACTTCTTCTATGCTCGAAATGATATAAATTTGTTAAAGAAGAAAATGATTGTTTGGGCTCCACTATGAGCCAATGTGCCATGAACCACTCACGGTTGGAAACCTTGGTTCGAAGAAACAAGTTCCAACTTCTATGCATGCACACCCTCCACGGCATACACATGCTCCTCACGGACACCATCAACACATGTATGCTCATGTGTACTCATGTACACATTGTGGACGTAAGGGCCACCTTACTAAATTTTGTTATGATAGATTACATACTCCTAATTTAGCAAAGATTTTGTTTGGGTTAGAGAAGGTACTAACCCCCATGGACCCAAGAAGATATGGGTACCAAAGACCACCCCTCCTATTATTTTTGATGTAGGTGTGGGCTCTCACATGACGTGAGAGTGATGACACCTTGGAGTGGATGCGTTCCGTACTTAAAGGAAATCATATGGATGCATCACTTTCAAGGGAAGAGACGGTGGAGAGGACCACCAAGTTTTGGAGACGAGGAAAGTTGCTTCTTCGGTTTTGGTAACAATCCTTTACTCCCATTTATTGTTTACATGCTTTCCATGTTTTAATGTTTATAGCATGTTTTTGATGTCTATGGATTAGTATGTTCATTCCATGTTTATTAGATCCTTGACATACATGTATAGTATTTGAGACACATATGCTTATATGAACCCATATTTAGTGTTCTCACTTTTGTTTAAGCTATAATGTACATCTGAATCTAATACATGTGAATTTACATAGTAATCATGTTTTAGTTTTATCATGATGACTTTTATATTTGTTTTGATGCTTCATGTTTTGAATACATGTTTAAGTGTTAGTTTTCATTAAGACTAGGATTATACTTGTACATATAGTGGGCCACAAATAAATCTATGTATGTTTGGGCTTGATTGCTTATTTGAACCCATTACATGTGTAGTATAGTCTAGTTTTGATGATTCATACATTTCAAACTTGTATTCCATTTTTGGATTTGTTTTATGATTGTGTGTTCACTTCATGTATATGTTCGTATTGCCAAACTTTAAGATATACATGTATACCCCTTGAGTCATTTGCCTTTCATGCAAATCTATATTTGGACTCAATTGTGTTAGGGATATGTATGTATACTTCATGTTTGACAATTCATACATATACCTTGAAATGAAATTTTTTGTGATGAAAATTTAGTTTTTCATGTTTCATGTATTTATGTTTAACTTCATGTATATGTCCATCTAGTTCAAACTAATCTTATACATATACATCTTTTTGAGCACGTGCCTTCATGAATATTCATTTAGTGGACTCGTTGAGTTTTGGATATGTATGTATATTTTAGCTTGTATTAGACATACATATGCCTTGAAGATTAAATAAGGAGTTTTATATGATTTTTCATGTTTTTTGATGGAATTATGTTTTAAGGAATAATTGAGCTTAATGAAATATTTTTCATGATTATGATCTTCACATATTATTTGTACACTCATATCTATTGCTCATGTTTTGTTTCTCATGAGTATGCTTTATTGGTTAGAGTGATGATTATTCATGTGAATTTCAATTTTGTTTTATTCCTTACTTGAAGGATTTCGTACTAGTTAACAAGTTTTTCATTTAACTAGTTGCGGTGTTCTTCATTTGGTAGTGATTTTCAAACAAAATTACATTTTCAAATCTATCTTTGAAAACCCCTACCTTCAAAGGGCGGTAGGATGGAGATCATGTTCATGTATGCCCTAAATTGAAAATCTTTAAAACTTGAATTATGATTGGGTGGTAGATAATATGATGTATACACTTGAACTTATTGTTATGTCAATTGGTATCATTGAACTCTTTCAATTGGTATCATTTTGATCTTCTTGTATACTCATATATGTTTTGTATGTATGTATACTTTAAATTCCAAGTATATCAATTTCTATTGGTATCTATCTTTCATACATATATATGTTTGTGTTTATGCTAGTGCTTGAGTTTCAATTTTGTTTAAATTGATTACTTTTAAATTGTTATCAAGACTATGCATGTCTTTAGTTTGTTTTCATAAAGGGGGAGAAAATTTGATTTTGTATTTCATTGGTATTTGTACTCCCACTCTTTATGATTAAAAGTTGTTATTTTGAACATATGATATCAACATCAAATTTGTTTATATTTTTCAAAATGAAATATATTCTTACAATTGGTATCAAATTTGTGTTTAGACATTCAAAATTTGTTATTTTTTTTACATTGGTATTTTGTTATGTTAATTACAATTGGTATTTTCAAAATTTTGTTTAAAGAAAATATTCAAAGTTTTGATTTGTATTTCCTATATGCAAGGAGAGCTTAACATCTCTCTTACATATAGATTCATGTTGAGTATATTATAAATTGAGGAGCTTGACAACTCTTCTTTATATGATATACGTGTGTAGGGTAGCTTCACATCTCCTCTTATGCATTACATAATATGTGTTATGTGAATTGGGGCTTGTCATCCCTTCTTCATGTAATGCATATGTGTAGGGAAGCTAACTTAGCGTCTTCCTCTTCATGAATGTATATAGCATATAACATATATTGATTCTTGTTTATTGGTATCAAGATGCTTCATTGACATATTTTTAATTGATATCATGTTTGTAGTCACCCCTTATTGATTTTGTTTTTTGTTTTAGACAAAAAGGGGGAGAACTTGTTTGCATTGTTTTGATTGATAAAAAGGGGGAGAAAGATTTTTACCCCTCATTTTATCTATGGTTTTGATTGTTTACCCCTTTGTTGATGATTGACAAAAAGGGGGAGAATTATTTGAGAGTTTAACATGCATATATAAAACTCAAATTACTTCTATGCATGATTGGTACATTTTTATATGCATACTTATGTTTTATATGCATATATTATGTTTTAATATCAAGAATATTAAGTTTAATTGTTTATTAAGTTTAATTGATATCCAAAGCTTGCTTTGTAATTGTTGTACTTGGTATCTAGAGTTTATATATGCTTCTTTTATGTTTTTGCATATATTGAGTTCATGCATAAGCAAATAAACATAAATATATGAAAATATGTATGTCTCTTGTTTAGAATCATAAGCTTTCATTGCATATTTATTTATTCATTTGTTATGCATGAGTTAAGGGGAGCTTCCTTGAAGCTTATCTTAATCCATGCATATATAACTCCATGAGTTTTGTCATCATCAAAAAGGGGAGATTGTTGGCCCAATGGCCTTCCACTCTAGTTTTGATGATGATCAACACTCATGTAGTTATGTTTACTAATATTCTTGTGTTTCTAAGTTTCAGATCATTACAGGATATTAGGTTGGTGATTAGCTTCAACAAGATGATTAGAAGCTATTCATGATGATTCCGGTGCCAAAGCTTAAAGATCATACCTTTGCACTTGGAGAATCACGGAGTTTGGACCGAGTCTACTTGAAGATGAAGATCGTCAAGAAGACTTAGGTATCTAGTTTAGAGTTTTTGTTTTAGATCCATATTTGTAAAGCTTAGTTTAGTTGATATGCTCAAGTGCACAAAACACACACGTTTCATGATTTGGTTTTTGGTTTTCATGAATAATAGATCAAAACAGTTTACCTTATACCTATGTATATTAGATATGTTCTAGATATACATACATGCTTTAAACTTGCTAGACAAACTTATTTTGACTATCCTATTCATGTTTGGAAAATTCTAGTTTGATAAATACAAGTTTTGTTTTTGATAAAATTGGCAAGACACAAAAATGATTGATATGATTGATATATGTCTTGAAATTTTTATCACAAGTTTGGTTATCAAAGTAAAATGATAAAACAAGTTTTAGAAAAAATATATTTTAGAAAAACAGTTTTTATTGTGATTAAAACTATTTTTTAGATTTACTGTGATTTATGGGATTTTTATTGAGTGAAAAGACCTATTTTCAAATCCGTATCTGTGCAGAACTGAGGACTTGGCTGACAGGCCAAGTCGGGTCGACCGGACCGGTCGACCGCACCATAGCCGTCGACCGGGACGGTCGACCGACGTGCACAAGTCTGTGCACGTTTTGGAGTCTCTGGGACGGTCGACCGGGCCGGTCGACCGAGATGAGAGTTCTGCTCTCAGGATGTTTCGGTCGACCGGGCCGGTCGACCGCTATTGCCCAACGGTCACATTTTTTGACCGTTGGCGGTCGACCGGACCGGTCGACCGGCAGTCTGTCAGACTGCCAACTCTGCCTAACGGCTAGTTTTTGTATAGGGGCTATATAAACCCCATCTCTTTGGGGATTTTGGCTAAGTTTTCTAAGAGAGAAATTTCCAGTTTTCTGAGGTGTTTAAAAGAGTTTTCAAAAGAGTTTTAAGTGCAAAAACTTCTCATCTTTATTTGTTTTGGGTTTTTGGAAAATCAAAGAAAAATAGGTTTTTGGATTTTTGCTTAGATCTTCAATTCTATCATATTGCAAGTATTTTCCCAAAGATTTTTCTTTGTTGCTTGTTTCCAAAAACACTTGTTTCCACACTTGAGCTATCTTCTATCCTAAACTATTAGGATCTTGTTTTTGTGGAAAAGATAAGAAAAAGAAAGAGAAGTGTTTTGAGGTTGTTTGTTGTAAACCTCATAGTTGTAAACACCCTTATATTTGTGAATCCCTCTTCAGTAGAGGTGATCGGGTGATTGTGTTGTGGATCCCTCTTAGGTAGAGGTGATAGAGTTTGGTTGTGAGCCTCTTCGGTAGAGGTGTGTGGATTGTTTGTTGAGTTGGCTACGGGCCTAACCCCTCGGTTGTGAGGAGGTTGTTGTTTGAGAGAGGAGTTCGGTACTCCTAGAGTTGTAAGAAATCCTCTTTGGTAGAGGTTCCCTCGTGGGAGTTGAGATAGTGGAAATCCTACACGGTGGTGTAGGCGGGGATGTGAGCAAGGTGCTCGAACCTCGAAACAATCTTGGTGTTTGCGATTGCTCCCATTGTCTCTCTAACTCTCTCTCATTTACTTTGTGCAAAGCACATACTTCATCTCATATCATACTTGCTTGTGTTGAGCATATTTCTTATTGCTTTGTATTAATTCATATTGCTATATCCTTGATTGCTTGGCTTGATTGTGTGTGCACATTGCTTGAATTGCTTGTGTGTTTGTGCATCACCTATACTCATCCAACAAGAGCTTCACATAGCGCCTCAACCCATATCTAGGGGAATCAAGAGGAGTTAGTCCAGAGCCTCGCAAGGGGAATTTGGCTACACTTGTTGTATTGTATTAGTTTGTGCATAATTTGCATTAGCTTCCGCATTTAGCGCACTTAGTTTGCATTAAGTTTCTTAGATTAGCACTTACACCTATTCACCCCCCCTCTAGGTATTTTTCAGCTCTTACTGTTCATATCATTACTTGCTTGATATACTTGTGCTTAATTGATATATGCTTGGGATTGTTTACTCGCACTTGTATTCAACCAAGAGAGCTATAGTGGCACCTCAACTCTTATCTAGAGGAATCTTGAGGAGATAGTCCAGAGCTGTTCACCGGGAATTCGGCTATACTCTTTAGTTATGCCTTGTGTGTTTAGCTTAATAGTTTTTAGTTTGCTTAAATAGTTTTTTTAATTCCGCATTATTCTTCATTAGATTAGCTAGTCACCTATTCACCCCCTGCTAGGTGAACTTCACAAGAATGTCATGATAATCAACAACTGATATCAAGATGTATAATCATATGACTCATGACTTATATCACAGTGAAACAACTACTGATGTCAAAGAAGTGAAACCTAGCATATGTCACTAGTCTGAATGGTTATTATTAACCTAACTAATGTAGTACTTAGCTGTGTCCCATACCACAACCGTTTTCCCACATATCAATTAAGATTATCGTTGTTGTAACTGCTTGCCAATGTAGTATATGTCTTTTGGAAGGGTACCGTGCATGCCCGGTACCATGGTCTAACACCCCTTACACTAAATCAGGAGAAGCCGCAAGGCTCTAATCACTGAAGACCACAGCTCTACATGAAAATACAACTAGTATGGCGTTGTAATCCGGGCATAGCCCTAACAACTGACAACTGAATAATTAGGTAGTCAGTACTACCTTGGTTCACCATGGTGGAACCTACAACTCAGTATACCATAACAAGTCCTTCAAAAATACACGACATGCATTATCAGACAATTACCTCTGTTCTCCAGATTCTGATGTCTTTTATTAACAAGTATTAATATGAGTTATTATTAAATGTGATTTAGTGACTAGATATCTCCTACAAATGACGTTGTCAATAATAGCTGATAACTTAACATCTGATAATTAAAAACTGATAACTAGCAACTGAATAGCTATTAACTAACATCAAATAGAGAACACTGGAGATATAGAGTCATTAATCATAACTGGGTCATTACAAGATTAACTCCAGTCTCAGGTATACTATAACTAATCCAAGGTTAAAAGTGACAAATAACAACAAATGACATGAAGCAGAAAAACACTCATTCAACTACATATTTAAGGTGAAAGCTCATTGATGTCTTATGAAGTAATACAAATAATTAAACTGGTAAAATAAATCAGACGGTCACATAAAATTATAAAAGTAACATGTAAACGTATACCGATGATGGTAAATACATAAGACAACACTCATATGAATGACGCGGTTTTGGAACCGAATCATTATCTAGTCTTCACACACGAACCAGTACGACTCTATGAACCATCCCATGGGTCAGTTTTTGAATCACTTGTGTATCGGATCCACAACAAGCACAAATCCGAATCAGATCCGGATCTCCTGCAACGGGTCTGGATCTCACCAAACGAATTCGAAATACTGCAACACGCAGCCGGACACATGAACTCACACGACCACAAGTATGCACATGTATATATACACATACCACATACATAAACGGGTATACACCCACATACATATATAGTGTATATGTATGTGTATACCCGTATGTATATATACCCGTATATATGTATGTATGGGTGTATACCCTTGTATGTATGCAATTATAAATAACACACACGCATCATGCATAGTACTCATACTCGCATGCAGTGCGCATGCGCGCGCACACACACAATTATCATGCAAACACCTACACATATAATTAGCACACAAAATATATTAATATACACACACTCTTGCAACACAATACACATAAATTCATACACTTAGCATTCAAACACACACAAACTCTAATACATAATCATCCACATGACACACATATAAGTCCATGCATGCACATTAGTAAAGATAAACTAATAAACACAAACTTATATCTCACACTGATATCAACATAGCCATGCACAAAATTATAAAGAGAGAGAAGACAACTCACAACCATGAGGAAGCTTTGCGGCGATCTTCGACGGATACGGTGATGGTGGAAGCCGCGAAAAGTGTCGATGGAAACCCGGAGTGTCCGCGGAGTAGATCAGACTGCCGCGGAGTGGTTGGGGGTCCCGACAATAAGAAGAAAGCTATGGAGAGGAGAGCTTGGGATGATGCGACTGTACATGGAGGATAGGAGTGGGGTCCTATGGTGGATGGCTCTGTTGTTGGAGTTGCTAGAGTGTGCTCGGATAGGGAGAAAGTGCTGTCGCATGGGGGAAGCTGGAGCTGGCTCAGTGCATGAAGGGAAGCCAAGGGAGGTTGATGCACATGGGGTGTGGAGGCGTGGATGCAGCTATTGGGCTCCGGGGTTGCAGGCCGTGGGGACTTCGGCCCGGCTGTGGGTGCAGCCTAGTACACAGAGGGGAAAGAAGCAACGACTTTAAGAGGGTGAGAGGGTGAGAGGGCTGATGAGGCTTGGCTGTAAGGAGGAAGAGGAGGCACATGCCTTGTTGTGGGGTTATGCGCCACGGAGAAGGGCAACCAGCAAGGGGTGCAACAAGGGGATGGTTGCGACATCATAGGGGAGATCTGCTGAAGAGGCGGCCGTTACAGGTGCACGGATTGTGCGGGGCTTGGTGGTGCTTCGGAGGTGGTGGAGGCACACACGGCTTACGCGCGGGAATCACTCCAGATAGGAGGAGGCATGAAGGTGGAGACGGAGTTGCCATGGCGGAGATCTGTAGCAGAGGGGTCTTGGCCAAGGGTTGGTGATGGACTCGGCAACACTATGAATACGGGCAGCCATGGCTGTGGGTTGCCATAATCATGGAGAAGATGGGGGATTAGGTTAGATTTAGGATTAGGGTTAAGGTAGAATTAGGAGATATTATATATAGGAGTGATTGAGTTATTGGGTTTCAGGTCTAATAGGTATGGATATGGCATCATGAGCTAATGGGTTTAGGCTCAAAGGTAAAATACAAGGAAAAGATATAAAGATAAGATAAATGGGATTAAGAAAAATGAAGTATAATACTACTATTAATATAAACACTAATATCAAAATAAATAGAATAATACTACTAATAATAATATTAATAATAATAATAGTTAACAATAATTATAATAATAATTATTAATGACAATGATAATACGAGTAATATAGTTAAAATAACCATAACAATAGCAATAATAATAATAATTTGTAATTACAACAAAACAAACCATTATTAAGAATAACAATTAATAATAGTAATTAACAATAATATTAATAATCATAATCATAATGATTAGCAATAACAATAATAATATAATGATATTAACAACTACCACTACCGCTAATATTTATACTAATATTAAAATAAATAATAAAATAATAGTAACACTAATAATAAGTAACAAACACTAACCGTATTAATAATAATAACACTAATAGTAACAACAATAAAAATAATCATAATGGAAGAATAATAATAGTAATAACTATCACTAATACTATTAGTTAATAATAAGAATAATATAGTAACCAAAAATATTGATAAGAAATAATGATAATAATATATAAAGGCAAAATACGATTTACCATCTTAAAAAAATAATTTGTATATTTAATAATAATAACTATAAATCAAGTTAACAAATAATAATAAAAAATAACTAGTAAAATAAAATAAATACTTAGAAATAAAAATACAGTATTACTAAATAGAGATATTACATTCTACACACCTTACAAAAATTTCGTCCCTGAAATTTTGATAAGGCAGGGGATGATAAAAGAATTCAAATCAAAGTTAACATTATAAGTCCAAAACCTATGTCACGCCCCGCTTCCCAAAATACGCTAGAGCGGAGACGCGACACGAGTCGGCGATGTATATACGTAAGGAAAATACCTCACGTATACGTGCTAAGCCTTAGTAACCCGAACAAACAAGCTACAAATTTGAACTATAATAAAGCATGATCACTATAATAATATATACATATGTCCACACATGATATCAAATGAAATAAGAAATGTAATAAAGCCAAGTCTGATATAGATGAATCAAGTAATAATCGCAGGAATAAAAGAAGACAAGAGAGATAAGAATACCGAAATCAGGTAGAGAAAAACTCCAGACTCTTCGCAACATACATGGGCTCATCGAACACCTGATCACTGAAATAAATCATATCCAATCTGGGCATGCAAATTCAGAGTCTTCAGAAGCGACCTAATAAGTGTGTGTTGAGAAGGGGAGTTGCTCGTGCATATAAACAATGTAATCAAGCTATAACACTATCAAATAAATACTAAATGGAACTGTAAGCAATGTCTGATACTTATATCACTATAAAAGATAACATGTTAAACTGTAAGCAACTGAAAATAACTGAATAATGATTTATCTCTAATTTTGCATAATTTGCATCACATCTTAACATTGATTTTCATATTAAATTCTGCTAATAAAGATTTACTTGCTTGATTCTAGGTCCATGGTGTACAATGAAGAAGAAGACCCTAAATAACCATTTAATTGTGATTAAAGGCCTATTAAATATAGCCATTGATCTAGAGAGCTGATTCTGTCAAAACTAGGGCTGTAAAGTAGAAACCGGGCACAGGCCTGACAGGGGACAGACCGGACCGCGCGCGGCTCGAAGCGCCGCGCGCGCGGCCCTAGTATGGCCGCGGCCGTGGCCGCGTTTTGGGCCAGGGCTTGTCCCCTGGCCCTCCTCCTCCCTGATGGCTATAAAACCCTCTTGGGTTCCAGAGTTTGGGATATGCAGAGTTTAGGAGTCGTTTCATTTTCATTTTGTAGTTTAGGGTAGTGTAGTATAGTTTTTCTTCTTCTTCCTCCCTTGTATTTTTCATTTTTTGCAGATCTTGTATTAGGGAGAGAGAGTGGTACATATTGGGAAGTAAGAGTGCTTGCAATAGAGGTGACAATTTATTAAAGGTTCTCTCTTACATTATCTCTGTTTTCTTCTCTCTAATCTCTTTTACATGTGTAGCTCGTCTTTTCTCTCATGGCAACTAACTACTAACCACCAACTTGCTAACTTCTTTAATGATAATTCACATGAATCTAATAGCCTCGTTTTGGCTTGCTCTTGCAAGAGCCATTGATGACTCATGATGATGGATCTAACACTCTAACTTCCTAACCACGAACAGCTAACATTAGTTTACTTCATGCTTGCTCTTATTGGGTTTTAATGATTTAAGTGTAGCTTGCACTTGTTTTTGAGTTGGTTTGTGATGAGTTACATATGGGTCATACTTTAAATCGCTCTTGAACCAATGACTAGTGATGGCCAATGATACATGTGAGGCAACTATCACTAAGAGGTTAGCGTGTTGGTGGAGTCATTAGTAGTTGTAGCCGTGAGCTTTCTTACTTTTTCACTTTGTTTTAGAAATATCAAAAATCACAAATACCATTCTTTTCTATGTTTCCCACCTCTTTGTTTTCACCGTACACTTCTCTTTCCATTCTTTCTTTTCTTTTTTTTTTGATTCTTTAAACTTTGAAGAACTTTTTAACAAACATGTAGATCAACCGGTAAAGCTTCTATCACCTCCCGTCCTTATGGGTTCAACTCGTTTTAGCCTCTATGCTATAACGGAAGTATCGAGGAAGCCAAAGCACATACACTTTAAATCTTTATTTCAAAACATACACTTTTGTGTGCGATCTTCCCCCGATCAAATTTTGGCGCCGTTGCCGGGGATGGGAACGGTATGATTTCATATTGTTGTTAACCTTTCTTCTTTATTTTTTTTGGTGTGCAGGTTAAAGTTTTAGCATTGCAGAAGTCCAAACTTGCTCAAGTGTGGTTGGGTAAACTCTTGTACATTCATATACTCTGCTGCTAATTTTTTTTTATATATTACCTGTGCACTGTAAATAATTTTAAGAATTAAAATACAGTAATTGGATGCTTTAAAACAGTTTAGACATTTGCATCTAGGCACGTATCAATTTTCATTCCAATATACTGTATTTTATTCTTGTATTGTTGTGATCTTACAAGAGGTGTACATATTGTATTGCATATAGTTAGGACAAACACTTCAGTGATTTACTCACTTTTTTGTGTTCATCTTATCTATATTGTACACTTGCACAAATTAAACTTAAAGGCAAAACCCAAGACAACATAAGGTGGGGAAGTCATTACCCTCCCTTGGCCCAAAAATCACCTCCCTACTCACACAACCCAAGCCTTAATAAAATTTGCTAGACGTTGGCCCCTAGGGACATCTCGGACTCATCTAAGAGATTGACCTAAGGGGGAAGTTGTTAGAAGTTGACTCTTGTCAAATCGGTATCTAAGGTTTGGGATTGAGAGGCGAAACCTCAAAGAATGGTGGTTTAGCATAATTAGGCCCGTTGCTCCGGTACGGATACCTCCCACCGATCTTGCCCTACCTGACCGATTAACTCGTGGTCAGCTTCTGACAATAGACCCCCCGTGGACAATCTAACCAGTTAGGAGTCATTTAGGTCTAAGTCAACCCTAGCATAGGATTTTTTTCTTTTTCTTTCTTTGTTGTTTGTTTGTTTGTTTGTTTTTCTTTTTTTTTGTAAATTTTGATATGGATTTTAATAACAACAATTTTTTCAATTATAATATGAACCATACTTCACCCCGACCTTATTTGACCCGGATAACTCTGACCCGGCAATGTACAACATGAACCACCATATATGCTGAGTTGGGATTATCCGACTCAATATGACCCATATCCTCAATCATATAACTATAATTTTCAAAATAATTTCAACTCTTCACAGAGTCAATAGGGATTCACTTCCCCTGAGTCAAATTTTTAACCACCTTGTCCACAATTTTCATTCCTCGATTTTGGTTCACATACTCCTTTTCCTATTCCACCACCTGAAGAAAAATCTGATTGGAAAGGAGTATAGAAGAGTCCCTACAACAAATGCAAATTTGCTCAATTCACAATCCTTTC
This sequence comes from Agave tequilana, assembly GCA_038442645.1. Taxonomy (NCBI): domain Eukaryota; kingdom Viridiplantae; phylum Streptophyta; class Magnoliopsida; order Asparagales; family Asparagaceae; genus Agave; species Agave tequilana. The sequence continues at coordinate 155,006 of JAVJIF010009059.1, read as the reverse complement.
CATATCAAACTCCACATACTCCTTTTCTAGAGCATCCAATTGAAGAAGAATCTGAACTAGAAAGCGTTTGGAAGTCTTTTGTGAAAGAATGCAAAACATGTTGGACTCATCCTCTCAACCAAATTTTCAAGAGTCACTCATCTTTTCCAGTCTCACCAATTCAAAATGAACAAACTTCAATACTGGACTTGAGTATGGAACTCTTGCGTGAGTCCAAGCAGTAACCGCAAAATCCGATGGACTCACAATTTCACCACAATTTCTAAAATCAACTTTCATACTCATCTTTTCAAGAAAAACCAATTACAAAAAGTATGGAAGACATGATTCAGACTCACATTCTGTTACCCATTCTGTTACCCTTTGTCTAATCCTTATATCCCTAACTCTACTGAATTGACCCTTGAATCATGTCATTTTGGGAATCCAGATTTATTTCAGAACACACATTTGAACTTGACCAAACTCCAAGTTATGAAAGTCACCTGGACATTCTGACAAGTTATCCCTTCCTTGAAATTGAAATCGAATCTGAATGTGATCCTGAACCTCCTGTTGGGAATTCCATTTTACTTTTTGATTCAATAATGACTCCGGTATCTTTACCAGATTTTTTCTCTATTTCGGAGTCAACATTAAATCCTGTACCCATACACTGTGAAATTGAATCATCAATATCTTATGATCACACTATGGGAAAGTGTGTGAACATCAATTCTTTGGTTTGGACCCTATTTTTAAACCAATTTTGACTCTCATTGTTGACTATCGTCTTGATCTGAGTCTTCCCGAGTCGATATCGGTTTTATTTCCTATTCCATTTAAGTCCAAATCCATCATTTTCAAAAATCACACTTCATTGTTGGACAAGAATGTTGACAAAAGTGACTCAGTAATTATTTTTGAACATTTGAAATTAGATGAGGATAAATTTTTTAATAAGACCATTCAATCCATCATTCTTTTCTTGGGTCATATGAGAGAGATCTTGGTGGGTTTCTGGAAGATCCACGATATCTTGATTGGTCGCAACTCTTGGTCCAATCCGACCACCACCGGAGCCACCCCTTTGAGGTCATCTTCCTTCCCTCTCCATTTATTTCATGTATTTACACATTCACGATGCATTGAAGACCATGCGTGAGATAAATATGGGGGAGGGTTTACTAACATAGTTAGTTTTTTTTTTCTTTACACTTCTTTCTAATCAATCAAAAAAAATCTTTTATATAAAAACTTTTCTTTTCTTTTTACAAAACTTTTTGAAACAAGAGAAATAGTTTTTGATTTATTTTTAAGAAAATTAAGATTATCTTAGGAATTAGGAAGACCTAAAATTATGAAATTTTAAACCAATAATAAATCTTGTTTAATTTTACGATAAGAAAGTAAAACTAAAAGATAATTTGATCTTGAATTTTTTGCCTTAGATTTATGCACTCCACACTTACACAGCTTTTGGGATTGAAACCAAACTGAAAATGCCATAAAAATATATATTCAAAAAATGATAAATAAAAATCACTTATTGAAGTTGGGTAATTATGCCTCAAGAAGTATGATTATTCACACTAAAACGGTGGACCAAAAAAAATCCCCTTTAGTTTTGTGGCCTTATTTACTCGAGTCCTTAAGTTCGAGGGATATTTTTCTCATCTGGTGCCCTAAGACCATCTGGTTTGGGAGTCACCGGCTAAAGGCTCACTACCTGGGTAAATAAGAAAGCTTAAGAAAACTAAGGAAAGAAAAAGGAAAAAAATATATATATATAATATAAATAAATGGCATGAAAGTTAGAGTCAATATTCCAAAAACCTTCACAGTTCACAAAGTGCATATTTTCTAAGAATTTTATAAACGATCAAAGAGTCAATTCAATTTTAAATTCTTACATTTAATTTATAACAAGATTTCTTTTTACATTTTGACTTAGTTTAAGAAAGAACAATTTCTACTTAACGTATAACCTTGGATCACTTATATTTCACAAAAATACTTCAACGCTTTTCTTTATTTCAAAAAGTATCTTCAAAATACTAACATTTATTTTCTTTATTTATGAATTTTGTGGGTATAATCTGCTGGAAACCCCTAGGAGATAAAACTCCTCTAGGGGAAACTTAGAGGTTTAACGGCTTGTTGCACATACTTAGTGCAATCGCGTCACCTGCGAAAGTGGTGTAATAATTCCTTAGTTTTTTTGTTTTGCTCGGGACGACCAAAGATAAGTGTGGGGGTGTGATTAGTCTATAATTTTGCATAATTTTATCACATCTTCACATTGATTTCATATTAAATTCTGCTAATAAAACTTTGCTTGCTTGATTCTAGGTCCATGGTGTGCAATGAAGAAGAAGACCCTAAATCACCATTTAATTGGTGATTAAACGCCTATTAAAGATAGCCATTGACCTAGAGAGCTGATTCTGCCAAAATCAGTGGCTGCAAACTAGAAACCGGGCACAGGGCCTGACAGGGACAGACGGGACCGCGCGCGGCCCGAAGCGCCGCGCGCACGGCCCCAGTATGGCCGCGACCGCGTTTTGGGCCAGGGCTTGTCCGCTGGCCCCCCTCTTCCCTGATGGCTATAAAACCCCCCCCGGGGTTCCAGAGTTTAGGATATGCAGAGTTTTAGGAGTCGTTTCATTTTCATTTTGTAGTTTAGGGTAGTGTAGTGCAGTTTTTCTTCTTCTCCTCCCTTGTATTTTTCATTTCTTGTAGATCTTGTATTAGGGAGAGAGAGTGGTACATGTTGGGAAGCAAGAGTGCTTGTAATAGAAGATGACAATTTATGAAAGGTGCTCTCTTACCTTATTTATTTTCTTCTCTCTAATCTCTTTACATGTGTAGCTAGTCTTTTCTCTTATGGCCACTAACTACTAACACCAACTTACTACTTCTTTTATGATAATCCACATGAATCTATAGCCTCATTTTGGCCTTGCTCTTGTAAGAGCTATTGATGGCTCATGATGATGGATCTAACACTCTAACTTCCTAACCACGAACAAGCTAACATTAGTTTACTTCATGCTTGCTCTTATTGAGTTTTGATGATTTAAGTGTAGCTTGCACTTGTTTGTTAAGTTGGGTGTGATGAGTTACATATGGGTCATGCTTTGAATCGCTCTTGAACCAAGGACTAGTGATGGCCAATGATACATGTGAGGCAACTATCACTAAGAGGTTAGCGTGTTGGTAGAGTCATTAGTAGTTAGTAGCGTGAGCTTTCTTACTTTTTCACTTTGTTTTAGAAATATCAAAAATCACAAATACCATTCTTTTCTATGTTCCCACCTCTTTGTTTTCACCGTATACTTCTCTTTGCATTCTTTCTTTTTTTTTTCTTTTGATTCTTTAAAACTTTGAAGAACTTTTTAACAAACACGTGAATCAACCGTAAAGCTTCTATGGCCTCCCGTCCTTATGAATTTGACTCGTTTTAGCCTCTATGTTATAACGGAAGTATTGAGGAAGCCAAAGCACACATATTTTAAATCTTCATTTCAAAACTTACACTTTTTATGTGCGATTTTTCTCGATCAAATAACATGTCTGCAGGTAAAAGAATGCCATGATAATCAACAACTAATGTCAAGATGTATAACCATATGACTCATGACTCATATTACAGTGAAACAACTACTGATGTCAAAGATGTGAAACTTAGCATATGTCACTAGTCTGAATGGTTATTATTAACCTAACTAATATAATACTTAGCTGTGTCCCATACCACAGCCGTTTTCCCACATATCAATCAAGATTATCGTTATTGTAACTGCTTGCCAATATAGTGTATGTGTTTTGGAAGGGTACCTTACATGCCTGGTACCACAGTCTAATGCCCCGGTACTGAATCAGGATAAGTCACAAGGCTCTAATAATTAAGACCACAGCCCCACATGAAAAGACAACTAGTGTGGCGCTATAATCCGGGCATAACCCTAACAACTGACAACTGAATATTAGGTAGCCAGTACTACCTTGGTTCCCCATGGTGGAACCCACACCTCGATATACTATAGAAGTCCTTTCAAAATATACGACATGCATTATTAGGCAATTACCCTTGTTCCCCAAGTTATTATGTCTTTTATTAACAAGCATTAATATGAGTTATTATTAAAGGTGATTTAGTGACTAAATATCTCCAACAAATGACGATGTCCATAATAGCTGATAACTGAATATCTGATAATTAACAACTGATAACTAGCAACGGAATTATTATTAACTGACATCAGATAGAAAATACTAGAGATATAGAGTCACTAATCATAACTGGGTCAATTAAAAGATCAAGTCCAGTCTTAGGTATACTATAACAAATTTAAGGTCAAAAAAGGCAACTAGCAGCACATGAAATGATGCAGAAAAACACTCAAATCAACTATATATTTAAGGTGAAAGCTCATTGATGTCTCATGAAAGTAATACATGTAATCAAACTGGTAAAATAAATCAGTCAGTTACTTGAAATGATAAGAGTAACATGTAAACGCATACCAACAATAGTAAATACACAAAAATAAATACTCACATGAAATAACGCGATTTTTTAATCGAATTGTCGTCTGGTCTTTACTGTACGAACCGATATAGATTTACGAACCATCTCATATATTGGTCTTCAAATCGCTTGTGTATAAGGTCCACAACGGGCACAAATCTAAATCGGATCCAGATCTCCTATAACGGGTCTGGATCTCACCGAACGAATCTGAAACGCTGCAACACACAGCCGAACACATGAACTCACATGAACACAAGTATGCACATGTAAATATACACAGACCATATACATACACGGGAAAACACCCACATACATACATATATACGGGGTATGCACATACATATACACTATATATATGTGTATATATATATATATATGTATGTGTGTGTGTGTGTATATATATGCACACCTAATTACAATTACACACACGCATCATGCACAGTACCCATACACGCATGCAGTACAAACACACACACACACACACACACACACACACACACACACACACACAGACATATAGTCATCATGCAAATACCCACACATATAATTAACACACAAAATATATTAATATACACACTCTTGCAACACAATACTCATATAAGTTCATTCATTTAGCATTCAAACACACACAAACTCTATACATAATCACCCATATGACACGCATGCAAGTCCATGCATGCACATTAGTAAAGACAAATTAATAAACACGCACATTATATCGTACACTAATATCATATAGCCATGCACAAAATTATAAAGAGAGAGAAGACAACTCACTGCCATGAGGGAGGTTTGCGACGATCTCCGACGACGGATAAGGTGATGGTGGAAGCTGCTGAAAGTGTCGATGGAAAGCCGGAGTGTCCATGGAGTAGATCAGGCTGCCGCGGAGTGGTCCGGGGTCCCGAAAGCAAGAAGAAGGCCATGGAGAGGAGAGCTCGGGATGATGTGATTGTACATAGAGGATAGGAGATGAGGTCCCATGGTGGATGATATGACTGTACATGGAGGATACGTAATGAGGGGAGCTAACCCCATCATGAAGGATTTTTAGGAGACAGTTTTACCCCTGAAACCCCCTATAAGTAGCTTATTTACTATTGAAAAGGGGTCGGGGATTTTCCAACTGTAGAAGAGCAGCTTTACAAAGAATTCAACTCTTCTACATAAACTTGCTGAGTTCAAATTTTTACCTAACTCTCTTTAAGATTCTATGAGATAGGAGCTGTGCTACTTCATTTGTGATCCAAGAAGAAGAGTTCTGAAGAAGCTTGATATTTACCTGGTCAACCGGAAAACAAGATTCACTTTCCACCACTACGCAAAGAACCCAGCCTTAAATAAAGAGAAGATATGAGCTTGAGTGTTTTCTCTCTCTTGTAGTTGAAATTTGAGTTGTTATAATCATTGATTCAAGAAAATTTTGCAATATACCTTCAACTTTCCTCCCAGTACAAGAGATAGCGACTCCGCTGGGGACTGCTTTCTCTACTGATGAACAAGTTGTGACGCAAGGTGACGTTAGTTTCATGAGAAAAATGGTCGAGTCACTCGTTATGAAATTCAACCAAGTAAAATATGAAGAGTTTCTCTCTTTTGGCTCCACCGCTGGCTTTCCTCGAAGATTGCTCTCAATTCTTTTCGTAGACTTTCCCAAAGATGGCCTACACAAACAGGGCTATTTCTGGCCGCGTCGCGCGCGTGGCCCGCATTAACGTCTCCCACGAGACCGTGAGGCCAACATTATCGAAGGCCAATCTTCCTATGCCCACCTCTCAACATTCCTTAGCTCCAAATTATCAGGGGTCCCCAATAACCGTGAGGCTTAACCAGAATGGTAAACATCGACAAAGGCATTGCGCACGTTGACAACATATGGAAGAAGCTGGAAAAACCATCTGTCCAATAGATATAGGATGCGAGGCTCAGGCCCGCGTTCCTTCTGAACTGCGTCAGACGCGCAAAGTCTGCGTCTGGATGCCAAAATGCAAAGCTGAAGAAGCTCGCATTTTTGAGGCCCTACCTCACAGATGCGATGTTTAGCAACGCAGGATCCGCGTCTCTTCTCAGAGACACGAGACCCACATCTCTACTACAGAATGCGGGACTCATAAAGTCTGCATCTCTCAAGTGTCGCCAGGCAAACGCGATAATCAGCAACACGAGCTCCGCGTCTCTTTCCAGCAGAGGCACGAGACCCGCGTCTCAAAGCCAAAATGCGAGAGCCACGTCTGTTCTACAAACGTGAGCTCCATGTCTCTGAACCCTGCGCCCATGAGACTTTCGTCTCAGAGTTGCAACATGAGATTACATTCACTCTCTAACGGTTAAGGTCAGAAGAGAGCTGAAAAGTCCTCATCCTCAGAGACTCGAGGCTGATCTCTTCGATCCCATCCGACATATCTAAGGGACTACTTGATAAAGAAGAGAAGTATTAATCAAATCACTCCATTATGCTACTATGAACAGCTCATCACAATGGTGCTCTCTGAATGCCACTACAGCTTGCATGTAAGCAAACATTCGGTGTTCAATCAGTTATCATCTACGTCAGTCTCCCGCTCGGCCAAAAGGCATCGCTCCCGCACAAGGAGAACTTTCTCTGATGCAGAGTACCCTGAAGTTACTGCAAATATGGTGGGTCCAAGCACTACGCCAAGTAGAACTAAGGGGAAGCAGCCAATAGTCAGCTCCGACGAGTCTGACCCAGAGCCGGAAGAAGTGTACCTGCATACCCGCACTCGAACTAGCGTAATAGCCCTAGTGGACTACAATGTCCTAACCCAATGCATTGAAGTAAGCGAGTCACACTCTACCATCGCAGAATCACATGCCTTGAACTCTTCTGCAGAGAAAGAAGCCTTAGCATATATGACAAGCACTCCTAAAGAAATGGCCAAGTGCTTTGAACAGCAAGCTCAGGCCTAGAGGGGGTAACTCGATATGATTCGTGCTCAACAAGAATATGTCGACAGTCTCAAGCAGATACTTTCGCAATTGCTTGTGGACAAAAAAGAAGCTGAAGACCAAGACTCCTTCCAAGAAATCCAAGGGCAAGCGGAAGGAAGGGGAAAGCTCATCCTCTGCACATACCGAGGAGGAGGCATTTCAATTCTGAGTCTTCTAAGCCTCCATCTGAAGAGGGAGGCAATTTAGAGAATGGGAGCACTCATTCCAAAAGGATGAGTAAACTAGAACAACACCTTGAGGCCCTCACCACCAGAATGGCCTCCAAGAAGCAGGAGTTTTTTCGGTCATACCCGGCTGAGTGGGATCTTATCTCATACCCTCCTAAATTCAAAGCTTCGACCTTACAGGCCTTTAATGACAAAGGGTTACTGAACCAGCATATATACTATTTTAAGTCCCAGACTGGGAATGTTACTGTTGGCCCAATGACCTATCGCTCTAGTTTTAATGATGATTAACTCATGTAGTTATAATACTAATGATCTTGTGTTTAAATTAGTCTCAGATATTTGATCAAGATCTTAGTTGGTGTTTAGCTTCAACAAAGGATTTAAAGTCAAGTTTTGGAGCTAGCACGTGTCGATTCAAGAGCTCGCGCATCAAAATTGCATCAAGTACTCAAGAGGAGTCTAACTCATTAGATCAAGGTTTGGACTAAGTCAAAAAGAAGAAGAAGACCTTCAAGAGACGACTTGTGTCTAGGTTTGTTAGTAGTAAGATTTTGTTTTAGATAAAATGTAAAGGATAGATTAGTTGATGGATTGCTCAAATTCATATACACTCACACACAAGATTTATATTTGGTTTCATAAAGGAGTTTTCGTTTTGAAAAATATCAGTTTGGCTTTAAGATTAAAAATATACATGTATTTTATCAAAACTTATTTTAGAGCTTAATATCAAAAACATAGATATTTCATCATATATGTGTAGTGAATCATATCCATACATACTAAGCTTAAAAAGTGTTTAGAATATCTTATTTTTGTATTTGGAGAAGTTTTAGAAAAATTGATTTTGGAAAATACAGATTTTTGTTTAAGGCAAAACTTTCATATTACAAAAATAGTTCAAAAGTTTGTAACATGTTTTGATTTTTACTCAACATCTTTGTATATCAAAGTATATCGCTGAACTTATTTTTGTAGAATTTATGAGATTTTATGGGATTTTATTGAAGGAAAAAGACCAAGTTTTAAATCCCTAAAAATCTGTTTCTGGCCTTCTGTCGGTCGACCGCACGATCAACCGAGCCAGACGTTGGTCGATTGGGCGGTCAACTGACATGCAGAAACATGCACGGCCAAGGGCCGGTCGACCGCCAGAGAGCCTTTGCTCTCTGGAAATGGCCTGGTCGACCGGGCAGTCGACCGCTGAAACAACGGTCAGAATTCTGATCGTTGGTCGGTCGACCGGGCGGTTGATGTTGGCCCAAAGGCATTAGCCCAATATCTCGTTGAATATTTTGATGATAACAAACCATATTTAGTTATGTATTTAACAATTTTGTTTAAAAAGTATTTCAGGTTAAACAGGTTGATTTGACGGCTTCACTATCAAGACTCACAAGTTTGGACGCCGCTAAAGATGTGCATTCCCAAGCTAAGCACATTAGGAAGCTTCGGGAGCAAGACATGAAGAAAAGACCAAGTCAAGATCAAGACAATGAAAAAGTCCAAGATTTGTAATTTTGCTTTTCTTTTAGACTTTTTGTCAAAACTAGATGTTAGAAGTAGATTTATGGGATTGTCACTTACACACACTTTAGTTTGATATATGGCTTCAAAAACAATTTCAAATTCTATTTCCAACTTAGTTTTATAGCTAACATGTTTTTCGGAAATTTGTTTTAGAAACTCTAAGTTTTGGAAAAACCGATTTTTGGGAAAAACAAGTTTTTATCAAAGAAAAACTTTATCAAAATGTTTTAACATGTTAGGGTAGTGACATATGGTCATACTCCTGTTTTTACAAGGTCCAAAACCCCAAACCAAAAGATCAAACCCTTAGACCCAAGTTCTGGCTTTCTGCAGTTCTGATTTTTCAGAACTGACAGGAGCCGGTCGACCGTCCCGGTCGACCGACGTACACGCTGTGCATGTGTGTACGTCGGCCGACCGCTCCGGTCGACCGGAGCACTTACAGTGCTCTCAGTTTGTTCCGGTCGACCGGGGCGGTCGACCGTAGTCCCCCAACTGTCAAAAATATGACCGTTGGCGGTCGACCGGCCCGGTCGACCGGCAGCTGTCAGAAAGTCTGACAGATTCCAACAGCTATATTTTTCTGACAGATTTTGTTGGGATCTCACCCCAACGAATCTTTCTTGCTGTTTTACCCAGTTTTTCAACCCCTATAAATAGTGGGTCACTTCTACATGATATGACAACTATTCCTAAACATTTTACAAGAGATTTTCATAAGAATTTCAAGTCTTCATTTTAGAAAAGATTTTCAAAGCCAAAATTTCCATACACCTATTTGAAGCCTATTCCTCTACTTCTCTCTAGATTTTGCACTACACAATCCCAAAATTCTACATCTACATATTGGTTATAGGATTGTGCTAAGTGAGCGATTTTCGATCAAGTGTGATCATTTTCTTCTTGTATGAAGTTGTAGAGGCATCGGCCTCAAGGCGAGCTAGTGTGCTCCGGGTGATGTTACGGCATCACAAGAGATAGGACAAGTGTGTCCTTGTATTGGGGATCCGGTGGGATCAACAATAGTGGAAATCCTTCAAGTGTGAAGGCGGGGACGTAGAGCGTGGCTCGAACCTCGGAAACATATACTTGTGTTTTGTTTTTGCTCAAATTTTCTCTAAACTCAACTCCTTTATTTCTTGCACTACTTATTGTGTTTATTGCTAGTCTTTTAATTTGTGCAATTTGTTAGTAGAATTTTTAATTCCGCATTATTGCCACATTTCATATAGCCATCACCTATTCACCCCTCCTCTAGGTGATTTCAGTTGACTACCAACAGTTCAGACTGCTGAGTTGGCCTCTAATGACCATATTTTTTAAGCCTATAAAAGGGGCTTCTCTTGGACTGTTTTTCACAAGATTTCAAGAGAGATTTTGGGCTAGTTTTTCTTACCTATATCAGTAGTTTTATCCTCATGTTTTAGAACCAATATTTCCAAATCAAAGGAGAGTTTATCAAGAGTTATCAAAAGTGATTTCTTGAGTTTTTCACTACCAAATCAATTCTAATTTTTTTCACATACACTTGAGCTATCCATTTCTACATCCATCTTATAGGGATCTTTTTGTGAGAGAGTTTAAGGTGATCAAAGTGTTCCGATCACCAAAGTGTTCAACTTTGTATTTGAGGAGGCGGACTTGCGGGTCCGCGTTGTTTCGAGTTCTAGTGAGAGCTCGGTGTAGAGGTGCGGCCTCAACAAGCTAGTGTACTTGCAGTGTGTAGTTCTTGCGGGAACAAGAGAGGGACTAGTGAGTCCAAGAAGTTCTAGTGTGAACTCGTTGTAGGTGTTATGATACCGAGTGATCCAGTAAAATCGGTTTATAGTGGAAATCCTTCATAGTGTTGAAGGTGGGGACGTAGAGCAAGGGTGCTCGAACCTCAAAACAAATCTCTCATATTTGCGATTGCTCTCTCTATCTCTCACTTGTGTTTATATCTTACATGCTTATATTGCTCTCATCTTTATATGCTTGATATATCTTGTGCTATGTTGTTATATGCTTGGGAATTGTTTGCTCGCACTTGTATTCAACCAAGAGAGCCATAGCGGCTCCTCAACTCTTATCTAGAGGAATCTTGAGGAGTTAGTCTAGAGCCCTTCACCGGGAATTCGGCTACACTCTTAGGTTATACCTTGTGTGTTTAGCTTAACAGTTTTTAGTTTGCATAAATAGTTTTAATTCCGCATTAATTCACTATTAGATTAGCTAGTCACCTATCCACCGCCCTCTGGGTGATTTCAATTGGTATCAGAGCCTCGTGCTCTTGATTTGGGTCTAAAACCTAAAGTTAAAAATCCTCATTTATAGCTAATCTCAATATTTATATACACACATAAATTTCATGTTACCTCCCACTTTTGATATTCTTAACATCCAAACTTGGAAGGTTAAGATGTCATTGTACCTCAAAGCCCTAGGTATTCAGGTTTATTTTATCGCTATTAAATATTCATATTGTTTAAATCGCAAACACCTTGAGGCTAATGCAAAAGCCATTCATACTCTAAAATCAACCCTAAATGATGAATATTTATCTAGGGTTCTAACTTTGATTCGATTTTGTAGTATGGAACACTATAGTCTCCCTCGGTGAACAAAATCAATATTATGCGGGGAGCAACTCGAATGATGGAAGTGATACTTCTAACTTGTGCTACATAGTCCAAGGGGATAAACCCTTTGAGATAAACTCTGAATTCGAGTTAGAAGAAGATATTGACATGTCTTATGATGAGCTTGAATTATTTTATCAACAACTTCTTGAAAAATATGACTTGCTTAAAAAGGATAATAAGAAAATGAAAAATAAATTTGATTCCTTATTAAAAGAAAAAAATCTTTTTAAAATAAATTTCAAAAGAAAATGAAATATTGGAAAAGGACAATATTTCTTTGACTTCTAAATTAAATAATCTTTGTAAAGAAAATACTTCTTTGAAAAATAAGATTGTATTGATGGAAAATGAAAAGGAAATTTCTTTAGAAGAAAACAACTCTTTAAAAAGAAAAATCATTTCAAAGGAAAAGGAAAATGTTTCTAAAAAGAAAAAGATTGTTGATTCCCATTCTCACCATGCTTTTCATGCCAACATTGATAAAAATGAGATTAAATTTTTGAAAAATAGAATAGATTGTTTGAGCTCAACTTTGAACAATTGTGCATTCAATGATAATAGATTGAAACCTTGTTTAAAAAGAAATAAGTTTCACATGTTCATGCACATCACTCATCGCACACATATGCACACTTTGCACATCATGATCACACTCATCCATATGTGCATTCTAGAGTGTACAAGTGTACACATTGCGGCTACAAAGGCCATTTAGCAAAGTTTTTTTGTGATAAGATGAATCATACTAATTTTGCTAATAAAAATGTTTGGGTTCCGAACAATGCTAACCCCGTGGACCCAAAAGAAAATGGGTACCAAAATCCCCATCTCTTGTGTTTGATGTAGGTGTAGGCTCTCACATGACATGAGAGGTTTGGTGCCTTGGTGCTAGATGCATGGGCTAGTGGACACACAATTGATGCATCACTATCAAGGAAGTTTGGTGGGAGGACCACCATGTTTTGAAAACTTGAAGTATAGTTCTTACAGTTTCGTAACTATCTTTAAAAACTCTTATTTTAGTTTATATGCTTTTATTAATGGCTTTAGCATGTTTTGGTTTAAATGCTTATTCTGTTAAATGATCATGTTTGCGCTTTATGACGTGATTACTTGTTTAGATGTAATTTTCATTAAGACGTGTGTATATACTTGTAAAGTAGTGAGTTACACTTGATCATTAGATGTTTGTGCTTCATTTTCCATTTGTACTTATTACATGTACACGTATAACTTAGTTTTGCTGATTCTTCCATTTACACTTGTTATCCCTATTTTTTTATTTTGCTTCATGTATATATAATTCTTGTTCGAAACTAATAAATATACATGTATACCCTTGAGTCACTTGCCTTCATGCAAATTACTTTATAGATTCATTTGTGTTTAGGATATATATGTATATTGTTAGTTTTGATAAAACATACATATACTTTGAAGTTTGTTCTGACTTGAAAAATAAATCTTTATGATTTTTCATATGTTTGATATCTTGAGCCTCATTGTCTATTTTCATGAAAATGCTATTCACATGATGCTTGTATACTCACATTATTTTTGTTTACTCATGATTTTATTTCATGAGTATATATTTAAGCTTTACAGATTTTGAGTGTCAACTTTTGTGTATTAGTATGATTCATGAGATATATATATATATATATATATATATATATATATATATATATATATATATATATATATATATATATATGTTTTGTTTTCATGTTTGAAGAATTTTTAACTAGTTTTTTAAAATTACTTTAAACTAGTTATTTATTCTTCAATTGTTAGAGTTTTCAAACTATACTAAAATATTTTCAAACTTTTATTTTTGAAAACCCCTACCAACCCCTTTAAGGGCGGATGGATGGGCGACCATGTCTTGTATGGCTTATTGAAAATCTTTTTATCATGTGCATGAATAGGGTGGTTAGGTATGAGTAATACACATGAACTTCATGAAATTATATTTTTGTATACTCATATTTATTTTCTTATATATGTATGCTTCAAATTACAAATAATATCAATTTTATTTGGTATTTTCATTTTTCATATGATTTGATTGTGCTTTATTTACAATCTTTACGTGTTTAAAGCACAAATTATGTTTATGCTAAGCTTGACTTAAATCTTATTTTCAATTGGTATCTCAATTAGTATTTTAATGAGCTTATGCATTATTTTCTATTGGTATTTAAATTGGTATTAATATACCTCATATTTTACTTTTTAATTGATATCAAAATATACAATATATTTCAATTGGTATCTATATGTTTCAGTTTCAATTTAGTTTTGATTTCATATTGATATCAAAAATGTTTTACCTTTTATTTAGTATCAAAATTTACCATATATTTCAATTGCTAATATAAAATATTTTACTTTCTTTGGTATTACAATTTACAAATGTTTCAATTTCAATTGGAATCAAAATTTCAATTTCATTTGGTATCAAAAATCTTGTGATATCTTAATACTTGTTTATTTACAAGTGATATTTCAAAATTTTGATTTAAGAAAATTCAAAATTTGTCTTTAAAAGTGATGATTAAAAAAAATGTTTTGATTTGTATTGCCTATATGCAAGGGCGGCTTAACATCTCTTCTATATATAGATTCATGTTAAGTGTATCTTATATTGAGGAGCTTGACATCTCTTCTTTATGTGATACACATGTGTAAGGGGAGCTTTACATCTCCATTTATATATTGTATATTATGCTTTATGTGAGTTAGGATTTTGTTATCCGTTCTTCATGTAATGCATGTATACAGAGGAGCTAACTTTACGCCTTCCTCTTCATGAATGTATATCGCATATATATCCTTATTGTTGATTTATTTTTCACCCCTTTGTTGATGATTGACAAAAAGGGGGAGAATGATTTTGAGCTTATAAATGCATATTTAATGTTTATACAAAAAGGAGGAGAATGATTTTGAAAGTTTATACAAAAGGGGGAGAAGGCTTTTTGGAGAAAAGACTTTTTGGTTTATATATGTTTTCTCTCACCTTGTTTATGCATGCATATTTGTTTAGTTTTATGTACTTCATTGTAATATATATTTGTTTATTGTGATACATGAGTTAAGCGGGAGCTTCTATGAAGCTTGACTTTAATCCATGCCTATATAACTCCCTGAGTTTTGTCATCATCAAAAGGGGAGATTGTTGGCCCAATGGCCCATCGCTCTAGTTTTGAT
The DNA here is from genome assembly GCA_038442645.1 of Agave tequilana. Classification (NCBI taxonomy): domain Eukaryota; kingdom Viridiplantae; phylum Streptophyta; class Magnoliopsida; order Asparagales; family Asparagaceae; genus Agave; species Agave tequilana. Next base: position 139,986 of record JAVJIF010009059.1, on the reverse strand, counting down.
GATGATTAACTCATATAGTTATAGTACTAATGATCTTGTGTTTAAATTAGTCTCAGATATTTGATCAAGATCTTAGTTGGTGTTTAGCTTCAACAAAAGAATATAAAGTCAAGTTTTGGAGCTAGCACGTGGCGATTCAAGAGCTTGCGCATCAAGATTGCGTCAAGTACTCAAGAGGAGTCTAACTCATTGGATCAAAGTTTGGACGTCAAGAAGAAGAAGAAGACCTTCAAGAGAAGACTTGTGTCTAGGTTTAGTAAGATTTTATTTTTAGATAAAATGTAAAGGATAGATTAGTTGGTGGATTGCTCAAGTTCATATACTCACATACAAGATTTATATGTGGTTTTATAAAGGAGTTTTCGTTTTAAAAAATATCGGTTTGTTTTTAAGATTAAAAAATACATGTATTTTATCAAAACTTATTTTAGAGCTTAATGTCAAAAACATAGATATTTCATCATATATGTGCTATGGATCATATCCATACACACTAAGCTTAAAAAGTGTTTAGAATATCTTGTTTTTGTATTTGGAGAAGTTTTGAAAAAATCGATTATGAAAATTACAGTTTTTGTTTAAGACAAAACTTTCATATTACAAAAATAGTTCAAAATGTTTGTAACATGTTTTGATTTTTACTCAAACATGTTTGTATATCAAAGTATATCACTGAACTTATTTTTGTAGAATTTATGAGATTTTATGGGATTTTATTGAAGGAAAAAGACCAAGTTTTAGAACCCTAAAAACCTGTTTCTGGCCTTCTGCCGGTCGACCGCACGGTCGATCGAGCCAGAGGTCGGTCGACCGGGCGGTCGACCGATGTGCACAAACGTGCACGGTCAAGGGTCGGTCGACCGCACGGTCGACCGCCAGAGAGCCTTTGCTCTTTGGAAATGGCCCGGTCGACCGGGCGGTCGACCGCTGGGTCATTTGCCAAGCAACGGTCGACTGACCGGTTAACCGCTGGCACAACGGTCACAGAAATCTGACCGTTGGCCGGTCGACCGGGCGGTCGACCGCCAGCAGTCTAGACTGCTGAGTCTAATGGCCACATTTTTGATGCCTATAAAAGGGGCTTCTCTTGGACTGTTTTTCACAAGATTTCAAGAGAGTTTTTGAGCTAGTTTTTCATACATGTATCAGTGGTTTTATTCACATATTTTAAAGCCAATATTTTCAAATCAAAAGGAGAGTTTATCAAGAGTTTTCAAAAGTGATTTCTTAAGTTTTTCACCACCAAATCAATTCTAGTTTTTCTCACACACACTTAAGCTATCCATTACCACATCCATCCTATAGGGATCTTTGTTGTGAGAGTATTTAAGGTAATCAAAGTGTTCCGGTCATCAAAGTGTTCTACTTTGTATTTGAGGAGGCGGACTTGCGGGGTCGCGTTGTTTCGAGTTCTAGTGAGAGCTCGGTGTAGAGGTACGGCCTCGGCAAGCTAGTGTGCTTGCCGTGTGTAGTTCTTGCGGGAACAAGAGAGGGACTAGGGAGTCCAAAAAGTTCTAGTGTGAACTCGTTGTAGGTGTTGCGGCACCGAGTGATCCGATGGGATCAGTTTATAGTGAAAATCCTTCATAGTGTTGAAGGCAGGGACGTAGAGCAAGGGTGCTCGAACCTCGAAACAAATCTCCCGTGTTTGCTATTGCTCTCTCTATCTCTCACTTGTGTTTATATCTTGTATGCTTATATTGCTTTCATCTTTATATACTTGATTTATCTTGTGCTATATTGTTATATACTTAGGAATTGTTTGCTCACACTTGTATTCAACCAAGAGAGCCATAGCGGCACCTCAACTCTTATCTAGAGGAATCTTGAGGAGTTAGTCCAGAGCCCTTCATCGGGAATTCGGCTACACTCTTAGGTTATACCTTGTGTGTTTAGCTTAATAGTTTTTAGTTTGCATAAATAGTTTTAATTCCGTATTAATTCACCATTAGATTAGCTAGTCACCTATTCACCTCCCTTTAAGTGATTTCAATTGGTGGGACTCGCTCGGGCCAATTGTACTTGAAGAAGTATGATGAAATATTGACAAATCTGCATAAAATCCACCCCAGAGCCAACCAAGCAATCCACGAAGCAACCTGTGGAGAAGCAAAAGGAGTTTCGGTACACCAAACCTCTCTCAAAGGACAAAGCGGAAGGATCTTCGAGACCTTACCACTTTGATGTCTTGGCTCAACTAGCCAACATCCCTACCAAGATCACTCTTTATGAGCTCCTGAGATTGTCCAAGTCAACAAGGGAAGCTATGAGAGAAGTTTTAGCCGATGTTAACGCTTTCATGGCCCGAATTTCGGCTGAACCAGAGGAGAAAGATGAAGAAAACGTCCTCCACGTCTCTCAATATGCCCCTGCATAACCTTTACTCCAGATGACATGCAGGTTAATGGGAAACATGATAGGCCCTTATATCTGGAGGATTGCAAGGGTGACTGGCCTATATCTGGAGGTTTATCTCAAATCTCTCAGGATGATGCTAACCCTTTACCAAATTGATGAAGAAGGGTGTTTCATTCATCTGGGATGATGCTTGCCAATAAGCGTTTCAAGGAAATCAAGTGGTACCTTACGCATACACCTGTCCTTACAGCTCCGGTGTCGGAAAAATCTTTTCTGATATACGTTCGAGCTATTGATCATTCTCTAGGAGTTTTGCTATCCTAAAATAATGATCAGGGACATAAGCATGCTACCTATTACCTGAGTAGAACAATGATCGGAGCTGAACATCAATACAACCCGATTAAAAAAGAATGCTTGGCGTTGGTATTCGCCATCCAAAAGATACAACACTACTTGGTGGGCCAAACCATACACGTCATATCAAAAGTCAATTCTTTAAGATTGCTTACGACGAAGCCATCATCACTGAATGGTTGATTGACAAAACGGGCATATTGCTCTCCCAATATTATGCAATTTCTGCCACACAGAGCTGTGAAGGGACAGGCAGTGGCAGACTTCTTGGCTGAGCATCTAGATTCAAGGATAACTAAACTTTATGAAGATCTCCCAGACGAGGTTGCTGAAGTTTGCTTGATCCAAACATCTTTTGAAGGGCAGGTATGGCAACTTTTTTTCGATGTCGCATCAAGAACCGGTCCTCAAGGAAATATCGTAGCGGGAGTGGGGGTAGTACTTGTCTCCTCACTGAACTACATAATCCCTCATGCATTCTCATTAACTGAATCGTGTTCCAATAATGTAGCAAAATATAATGCTCTCTTGATCAGGATGCAAATCGCCGATGAGATTGGCATTAAAAATCTCGAAGCATATGGTGATTCAAAGCTCATTGTTAATCAGGTTCGCGGGGAGTACAAAGTCAAACATGAAGACTTAGTATCCTATCACAACGTAACCATCCACATGGCAGAGAGGTTCAAAAACTTCTACATTGACCATGTACCTTGCCAGAAAAATGCACTTGCAGATACACTGGCGTCCCTCACCCTTCCTTAGCTCTTCTAACTAGAGCAACAGAGAAAGTACTCATCTACAATCATGACTTGTACTGTCTAAAACTCACCCTAAAAAATGATCAGATTCTAGCAGGGAACCTTCAAGTCAAAAAAACTCTAAAGACTTCAGCAGGTCCAGAGCTCAGGGATTGGTGATTCTCACACATCGACTACGTATTGTATGACATTCTACCTGATGACCCTAAAGAGGCGGCTACCGTTAGAAGAAAATCCCCTAAATTCTACTACAATGCGATCATGAGAACACTGTATCGCCAATCGCATGATGGAATCCTCCTCCGCTGCTTGTCACATAAAGATGCATAGGAAGCACTCAAAGAGGCTCATGACCGTATGTATGGAGCTCACCAACCTGGTCCACAACTTAGAGATCGACTTCGAAGAGTTGGATATTATTAGCCAAAGATATTCCTTGACGCCATTGCTTATGCTAAGCGATGCAATGCTTGTTAGATCCTGGTGATTTCATTCATCAGGTACCAGGACATTTTCGTCCTACAACTTCTTCCTGGCCATTTGTGATGTAAGGAATGGACGTGGTTGGTCCTATCAGCCTGCCTTCATCTAAAAGACATCGGTTTAATTTAGCCATAACTGATTACTTCTCCAAGTGGGCAGAGGCTATCCCTCTGAAGGAGGTGAAGATATCTGACGTGATCAAATTTATAAAATATCAAGTGGTCTACCGCTTCGGTGTGCCACGATGGATTATCCACGATAATGGGCCTCAGTTCGTCAACCAGGCATTCAAGGGGTTATGCAACAAGTTAGAATCCAAAGTGTGTCTTCAACGGCATACTACCCCCCGCTTATGGCCTTGCAGAAGCTTTTAACAAAATTGTTAGGAAACTTTTAAGAAATTCATCTCGAAGAGCCAACGTGACTGGGCTGATAAGTTACGTGATGCTTATGGGCTTATTGTACAACAGTGAGAACCCCGATGAAAGCTACACTGTTCTATTTGGTATACGGGTGTGAAGCCATACTTTTACTAGAAATTCAGATCCTATCTCTACGCGTTGCCTTGACAACGGAGATGACAAATAGGGAGAAGTATCAACTACGACTCTAAGAGCTCGAAGTTTTAGATGATAAACACCTGTAAGCTTAACAACAAATCGAGCTTTATCAAGCTCAAATTTCTAGAGCCTTCAACAAGAAAGTCAATGAGCTGATTTTCAAGAAAGATGACCTCGTCTTAGCTATCAGAAGACACATGGTGAGGACACATAAGACAAAAGAGAAATTTTAGCCTAAATGAAAAGGACCATTTGTGGTAGAGTCAGTCTACTTGAATGGAGCATACCGCCTCATAACCCCAGACGGCGATATGCTCGTGATGTCGATCAACAACAAATTCTTGAAGAAGTATTATTCTTAACAGGGTTCTTCTCATGATCAAGTTAACATTACACCTCTGATCAAAACTTTCTGATCTAAGAAATTTAGAAGAGCGCCAAAAAAAAGATTCTTTCTTCAATGGATCACATTACGGTCAATCATTGCCGAGCCGACCGAACATTGGTTACATCATAATGCATGATGTAAACATCAAAGAAAAGACAAAGTGTGAAACTTCAGTTTTAGCCTTGTTACTCTTCTCTAGTTTATCTGTAATATCCAACGCCTCTGATGACTAAGGATAGAGGAAAATGTTGGGACTTTTAAGTCCAACATAAGTCCTCGATAACTCATTATGCTGAGGAGAATAGTATGGCTAGCCCAACTAAAATGGTAGTTGGTAAAGGCATACCGAATCCGTTGAGAGCTAAGGGTTTGCTAAAAACCTAAGGGACTTGGTCCGTCTTCCTTCCAAAATCTCTTACCAATTCCCTCCCACAGAATGGTAGGACCACAAAAATACTTGTGTCCATTTTCCCAACGAAATAAGTATAGACTTGTCACGTTAACAGTAAACCTCTAGCAAGCCATTTTCTTTAATCCCTAATGGGGTTCGCCAAGTTAATACTATACCTCTGACAACTTATTCTATTTCCCCACCAAAGTCTCCTACCAATTCCCTCCCGTGGAGTGGTAGGTCCACAAGCTCAATCACTGCTATGTTAACACTTTACCTCAAATAGTGAAAAGTTTCAATACTCCCCTGCGAGTACGAACTTTCACTTGTCGCTCTCTAACATGGAGTCACAAGTTTTTAAAATTATCAAATTAACACTACACCTTTGACAATTCAAACTTCACTTGTCAATTCTCCTTAATAGAATGACAAGTCCTCAAAGTTACTCATATCGTAAATCAACTCTTGTTGTCATGTTAACACTACACCTCTGACAAATTACTGTTAAGTTTAATATCACACCTTTAACAGTGATCAAGTTGCTACCAGGTTCAATATTAAACCACTGACAGTCACTTTCCTCAGGCCTCTATATTAAAGCTGAGAAGAGCGATGCTAAGTTTAACATCACACCTCTAACATCCAGTTCATTATTAAGTTCAACAATCCACCTATGACAATGACTTTCCCTCGAGCTTCCATATCGAAGTCGAGATAACCAATGCTAAGTGTCAAATTACACCTCTAGCATTACTGATTGAGTTTAAATCTGCATACAAAATATAGAATTTCAGAACTTTATAACAGTTTTGTAAGGTACTTAATGCTACCGTTATAATAAAGTGGCTATGTGGATTGTGATTCACAAGGAGGGACTAGCGATGGAAGCTTTTTACAAGTTCTTTTTAAGTTACAAAGAATGGTTAAAGTTCTTATTTTAGTTCTTGAAAAGAAAAAGAAAATAAGTTATGTTAAATTGTGAAAGTGGTAGATAGAAGGAGATGGTGATTTTATACAAAGAAAGTGAAAAATAGTAGAGATTTGGTTACGGGGGTGACTTATGCTAAAGATTAAAAGAAAGAAAGAAACCTAAAAGAAATACTTACCTTTTTTCGGTTGATGACTTACCTGAAATCCTTGCATGTTTGCCTTGATATGGAGACGATCAGCGCATAACTCATTAGATTAACTAAGTCCCAATTCATATTACATCATCAAGGCTTCTTCGAGCAAGTATGAAATGATACAAACATAGGAAAGAATCCATCGTCATGAGCTATCGATGGCACTCGCTAAGACAAGGCAATACCGATGCTATTTGACTCACTTGGATTATCATTAAAATCGAAAGAGGAAGAGTAGAAAGAAGAAGAAAATGAAAATAAAGAAGAATATAAAAAAATTATCTTTTTATTGCTTGCAGAAACGATGGAAGAAAGGAGGAGGTTACATCTGTGTCACTCTCAAAATAAATCTCTCTCTCTTACTTACATGAATCTCAGTCTAACCTATGCATATAAAGAAATAAAGTTACATAAAATAAAAATAAAAATCTACACTAAAAAGAATAAAAAACTGGCCTAAGAATCTATCTCTGCTTGATCATCCCCTGTACACTAAGAAATCTCAGTATTTATAGGCAAAAACCAAACGGGGAGAGCGTACGAAGATAGGGGAAGCTGACGCTCCCCCAATAACCTTAACCAAGCTGTGGATCCGCTACCAAGATCTGGCCAAATGGCCAGATCCAAGGGCCGTGGTCCGTCGATACTTCGATACTTTCTTTTATCCAATTAGATTTTCAATATATTCTCTGGATTTGGCAATATTTCTATTTATCCTCAAACTAACAGAATAAATCCAAATAAATCTGATTTTAATCGGTTTTTATTTGGTATTATCTACTCTGATTTGCATTGGTCACCTTAAATCTTCTGTCCCAATCCTTGATTTTGAATTAAGCTTGTTTAAATCTGAATTTAAGTGGGATTTTGGGCTCGTTTTCTCTCCTTTTCCCTTGGTAAAGGTCTGCACAAATTAAATGATAAAAATAATTAATTAGCATAGTTTATTTAAAATAAAATGCAGGAATGTGACAATGTACATGCAATATTAATGACCAATCACACCCTCACACCTATCTTTTGCTCATCCTCGAGCAAAACATCATAATTAAACCTAAAAATTATTAGATCACCTTCGCAGGTCATGCGATTGCACTGAGCTTGTGCAACAGGCCGTTAAACCTCTAGGTTTTTCCTAGAGGACGATTTTTGTCTCGTGAGGGTTTTCAGAGGATTACACCCACAAAATTCATATAGAAAGAGAAATAAAGTGTTATATTTTGAAAACACATTTTAAAAGAGAATTTTTTTTTGAAGTATTATTGTAAGAATTAAGTAATCTATAAGTTATAGGAAAATCAAACTTTTTCATTCCTAAACTTAGTCTTTATTCAAAAACTTGTTATCAATTAAGGTATGGAGTTAAAACTGTATTTCTCATCTAGTCTATTATTTTACCGTAAGTTATATGCACCTCTGTGACTGTGAGCTTTTTGACTCGGGGTTCTTTAACTCCAACTTTTATGCCTTATTTTTTTCTTTTTTTCTTTACTTTATTTTTGGTGATATTATTCCTTAGTTCTATTATGCTTTCTAATCTGCTCATGCAATGAGCCTTTAATCGGTGACTCCCAAATCAAACAGTCTTAGGGCACCGGGTGAGAAAACACCCCAAGGACTTAAGGACTCGAGCAAATAAGGCCACAAAATTAAGAATTTTATTATATAAACCGCTTTTAGGAGTGAATGCTTATGCTTTTTAAGGCACAAATACCCAGCTTAATCAGAGGATTTTTGATAGATTATATATATTTTTTATTTTTTCATTTTTTAATAAGGCATACGAATCTTTGTTTTTTGAACACTAAGTGTGTAAGTGTATAAAGCATGCATATTTCATCAAGATAAAATTAAGACTAAATTACTTTTTAACGTTTCTTTCTAACGCTAGAAACCAAACAAATAATCTTATTTTGACCAAGTATAAGAAATCTTAATTATGATTCTCCTATTCCTTAAAATTAACTTAATTTCTTACAAAAAAATGTAGAAATATTGCTCTCTTTTCAAAAAGTTTTTTTTAAAGAAAGAAAAATGTTAATTTTTATTTTAAATAAAAAGAAAACTTATGTTATGTTAGAACCCTCCCCACTCTTATCTCATGCATTGTCCTCAATGTATGAATGAATGCATAGATGTATGAAAAAGAAGAAAGGGAAGGAAAATATTATCTTAAGGTGGTGGTTCTGGTTGTGGTCAGATTGGGTCAAGCATTGCTACCCAATCAAGAAAATGTCATGGCTCACGAAACCCACTTTTATTGACCTCTTTTCTATTTACATATTTATAGTCCCCAATATGAATAAGATCATAAAAGATCCTATCATGAAACTTATTCGCTTTACTTGACCAGTCTTGAAAAATCATCACGGAGTCATCATGTTCTATACCTATGTCCAATAAAAGAATGTGACTTGGTGGAATGGTTGACAAGGGCTCAAGAATGATAGCTTCAGGAATCAATACTAATTCGAAAAAAAATCAACTTTGAGTTCGAGAGTTAGTTTTGGCTCAAAAGTTGAGTTCAAATCCAAGAATTGAAATTCACATTCTTTTCCCATCAATGAAATGTGACTATTCAAAATTAATGATTCAATTTCTAAATCTATGGGTACGGGAATAAATGTTGACTCGAAAAAATTGGTCCAAATTGGGTAAGAATACCGAAGTCAACATAGATTCAAAGATGGGAACTGAACCATAAAGTTGGTGATCGGGTTCACATTCATAATCAAGTTCAATCTCATTAAAATGAAAACTTACCAATTCGTCAATGGGTTGATATTGGTTAAGTTCAAGGTTTTGTGGTGAAATTGAATCTTGGTCAAAGTCTTCAAGATACCATGATTTTTAGTTTTCATTAATATGGCTAGAAGTGTCGGGAATAGTCAAATATTGGGTAGGGAGAGTTTCCTTATTCCTGCGCATGTTTTCCAATCAACTAAGTCTTGCTTCTATTATATCAAGTGGATCACTTTGAATTGAATCATGAATTCCATACTTTTATCTAAGTCGGTATGTTCTTCTTAAAATATAAAGTAAGGATCTGTGATTTGAAAATTTTGACAGAATTTTGAGTCTTTTAGAATTTGAATTCGTCGCTCAAGCTCTTCTAAGGCTTCCATCCTCTTTTTTTAGTCAATTGATTCTTCTAATGTTGCTCAAGAGAAGGAGTATATGAAGCTGAGTGTTGGTAAGGTGTTGACAATATGATTCGGGAGAGTGGTATCCCCATTGTCTCTGTGAAGAGTAATGATGATTATTCCAGTCTTGTTCATAGTATTTGGGCTCGGGCATGTATTGATTCGGATAAGACCAATCCGACACACTAGGTTGATTTAAGTTATGATATGTCGGGTTGGTAATATTTGAAAAAGAGGTCGGGGTGTAACATGGATTACTATTAAAATTGGAAAATTTTTGTTATAAGCCATATCACACAAGAAATGTCAAAAACAAACAAAGAAAAACAAAAAATAAACAAATAAAAAGAAAAAAATCTAACCTAAGTTAGTGTAGACCTTAGACCTAGACGACTCCTAATTAGTTTGACTGTCTACCTGGGGGTATATTGCCGAATCTAATCACAAGTTAATCGGTCAGGTAGAGGCAAGATTGGTGGGAGGTATCTGTGCTTAAAAACAACAGGCGTAATTAAGTCAAACCACCAGCCTTAAGGTTTCGCCCTCAATCCCCAACCTTTGACACTGATTTGACAAGAGTCAAATTCTAATCAACTTCCCCTTAGGTCAATCTCCTATTAAGTCCGAGATGTCCCTAAGGCCAATGTCTACACAGTTTTAATTAGGCTTGGGTTAGTGAGTGAGGAGATTGTAGGCTAAGGGAGGGTAATGACTTCCCCACCTTATCTTGTTTATAGGACAATCCCTTATTTCAGTTTAGTGTAGTGTACAAGTATATAGAAAAAATAACACTCAAGCAATGTAAACAATTTAAAAGTGTTCCTATACTACATGCTATGCACACGTACCTTTGCTTTAGCACTCTTCAACAGTAATGTAAAATGTAAACGAATTAAACACATGCCTAAATGCAAAGTCTAAACCATTTTTAGCATTTAACAAACATCAATTTACTGTTGAGGTTAGAAAGTATGTACATTGAGTTAAATAAAAAAATAAATAGTTGCAAAAATTTAGCTTTGTAATTCTACCAACCTACAAAACTACAGGTTAGTAGTTCACTTAGATTGCTGCGTGAATGCAGCAAATCTGAGGGCTTATAGGCTCTGCTTTCTTGAGCAGAGTCCAAGGCCACTTATATGTCTAATGCAGCAAAAATTTCCTTGATATCTATCACTGCACACCAAGAATAAAGAAGAAAGTTAACCAAAAATATAAATTTAAAAAGAGAATTACTTACTGCCCCTCCCCAGCAACAACGCCAAAATTTGATTGAGTTTAAACCTACGCACAAAAATATAGAATTTCAAAACTTTATAATAGTAGTGCAAAGTGCTTAATGCTACCGCTGTAGCAAAATGGCTATGCGGGTCATGATCCACAAGTAGGGACTAGCGATGGAAGATTTTTGCAAGTTCTCTTTTAAGTTCAAAGAATGGTTAAAGTTCTTCTTTTAGTTCTTGAAAAGAAAAAGAAAATAAGTTCTGTTAAATAAAAATTATATAAAATGAAAATAAAAACCTATATTAAAAAGAATGAAAAACTGGTCTAAGAATCTATCTCTGCTTGATCGTCCCCTGTACACTGAGAAATGCCAGAATTTATAGGCAAAAATCAAATGGAGGAGAGCGTACAAAGATAGGGAGAGCGTCAAACCAAGCCACTGTCCGCAGCTTTTATCGCGGATCCACGGCCAGGATCTGGCCAAATGGCCAGATCCAAGGGCCGTGGTCCGTTGATGCTTCGCTACTTCCTTTTATCCGATTAAATTTTCAATATATTCTCTGGATTTAGCGATATTTCTGTTTATCCTCAAGCTAACTGAATAAATTCAAATAAATTCAATTTTAACTGGTTTCTATTTGGTATTATCTGCTCGATTTGCTTTGATCACCTTAAATCTTCTATCACAATCCTTGATTTTGAATTAAGCTCATTTAAATCTGAATTTAAGTGGGCTTTTAGGCTTGTTTTCTCTCCTTTTCCCTTGGTAAAGGCCTGCACAAATTAAATGGTAAAAAATATTTAATTAGCAGAGTTTATTTAAAACAAAATGCAAGAATGTGACAATATATATGCAGTATTAGTGATCGATCAATTACCGCCACTGTTAAGTTCAACACTACACCTATGATAGTGGTATCTTCAGTTTTCCCAACGAAACTGAAATTCCTATGGAGCTAAGTTAACAGTACACCTCTAGATTACACCCTTGTTAAGTTAATATTACACCTCTGACAGAATTCAATTCAATCTGGTACATTAATATCACACCTCGACGGTAAAGATCCTCGATGGGTCTAACCTTACTTGTCATTCTCGTCAATAGAATGGCGGATCCACCTAAAATCACTGTTAGGTTGATATCACACTTTTAACAGTGTTCTCACTAATTTCTAGTTGAGTCTTGATGATGTTAATGCTAAATTCTGATAAAGACTCAATCACAATCTCCCACGGAGTGAAAACTTCACTTGTCATTCTCATCCATAAGATGGTAAGTCCATAAAAACTATTCTACTCCTGTCAAGTTTAATATCTTACCTCTGACCGTAGCCTTTTTAAAATTCCTTAAATGGAATTCTCCAACCTTGAGTTTCTAAGTTAAATATCACACTTCTAACAAACCAAGGATAACCACTTCCATTTGTCTGATTTTCAATGTAAAAAGGAAGTCAAGACAAATAAGAAGGCAGGAAAAGTGTCACTTTTATTGATAATCAAAAATATGAAAGCGATACAAAACGCTCTCTTATCTAATAAGATTGAGTGTTACAAAAAAAGAGTACAAAAAAGTCCCTCTTGCTTAGCGAAAAGTTGTACTCACTCCTTGAAATACTGAAGATGCACAAAGTTCGTCTTTTTGACTGTGGCCGGGAACAGCAGATCAACTTAATCTCCTCTTGAGAACAATGATATTTCTCGAGGTCGAAATGCAAGGGAGAATTCTGATTCCTCCCGACCAGCTAGTGTAGGTTCACCTAGAGGGGGGGTGAATAGGTGAAGGCTAATCTAATGGTCACTTAATGATGAATGATGCAAATAATGCGGAAGCTAAAAGCAAATTATGACCAAATTAAAACTTTTACACTAAACACTATGTATAACACAAGAGTGTTGCCGAATTCCCCGTGAAGGGCTCTGGACAAACTCCTCTAGATTCCCCTTGAATGGGTTGAGGTGCCGCGTTGGCTCTCTTGGTTGAATACAAGTGTTAGCAAACAATCCCACGCAAGTATATCAATTAAGCACAAGGAATATATCAAGCATATAAAGATAGACAATAATTGAATGCAAGATATAAACAAGTAAGGGATAGAGAGAGAGAGAGAAGGCAATCGCAAACACAAGGGTATGTTTCGAGGTTCGAGCACACTTGCTCTACATCCCCGCCTTCGACACACGAAGGATTTCCACTATGCAAGATCCCACTGGATCTCTCCTCGGTGCCGCAACACCTACAAGCCCTCGGACTCTCTAGTCCCGTACACACCGCAAGCCCACCGGCTCGCCGAGGCCGCACCTCAAACACGAGTTCGCACCCGAACCCGAAAACACCAAGTCCTCACTAGGACCCAAACAATCACGAGCACACTTGCCCGTCTCCTCAAAGAACAAAGAAAAGATCTTTGGTGATCACAACACTTTGATCACCTAAAGGCTCTCACTACAACACACCTATAGGATGAATAATCAATGGATAGCTCAAGTGTGGTGTGAGAAAAATAAGGATGAGAGTGGTGGAGGAAAACTCAAAGAATCACTTAAAACACTCTTGATAAAATCTTCCCTTTAGATAGGAAATATTTGCTCTCTATTTTGTGGAGAAAAACTTCTGAAAAGAGTGGAAAAAACTGGCTCTAAAAACTTCTCCAAATCTTGGTGAAAACAGTCCACAAACCCCCAAATATATAGGCCGTTAAAAACTAGTCGTTGGGGCTTTGTCAGAACTGCCGGTCGACCGGCGCGGTCGACCGCCAACGGTCAGATTTCTGACCGTTGGAGCCACGGTCGACTGCCCGGGTCGACTGACCCACTGGAGCTGAGAGTCTAACTCTCTGTCGGTCGACCGGTGAAGTCGGCCGAACTTTCCAGAGAGCACTGCTCTCTGGAGCGGTCGACTGGCACGGTCGGCCGTTCTCCAGTACACATAGGCGTGCACGTTTGTGCACATCGGTCGACCGGTCCGGTCGGCCGACTCCAGGACTAGTCGACTTATAAGGGTTATAAGTCGACTTTTCCGAAGCCTGAAACAGTTTTTCTGGGATTTAAAACATGGTCTTTTTGGCTTAAATAAAATCCCATAAAATACATAAAAATCTACAAAAATAGTTTTACCAATATACTTTGATATACAAACATGCTTGCACAAAATCAAGGCATGTTTTAAAAGATTGGACTATTTTTGTAATATGAAAATATTTGGCTCAAGATAAAAACTGTTTTTCCAAAACAATATTTTTCTAAAACATGTTTTTCCAAATCTTTGTTTTTCCAAAACATCTTCAAATAAAACTAGATATTTTGAACTCATTAAAGCATAGTGTGTATGGATATGATCCACTACACAAATAAGATGAAATATCTAAGTTTTTGACATTAAGCTCTAAACTTGATTTTGGTTAAAAGATAAGTATATGAGAAGCACCAAAAATCAAACTTGTATTTTTCAAAATAAAAAAATCTTTTATGAAAACAATTCTATCAAGAGTGTGTGTGTTTGGTATATACTTGAGCAATCCACCAACTATCTATCCTTTACATTTTTAACTAAAACAAAAATAAAATCTTATACCTAGACACAAGTCTTCATCTTCTTGAAGTCTTCACTTGAGGGCTTCTCATCTTCTTAACTTGATCCAAGCTTGATCCAAAAGCTCCTTGGATCACACCGTGCTAGCTCTAAATCTTGACATTTTATCCTTTGATGAGCTATGCACCTACTAAGATCTTGATAATGAATTTGTCACTAATTAAACACAAGATCATTAGTAAACATAACTTCATGAGTTGATCATCATCAAAACTAGGGTGATAGGCCTTTGGGCCAACAATCTCCCCCTTTTTGATGATGACAAAACTCATGAGGTTATATATGCATGGATTAAAGTAAAGCTTCAAAGAAGCTCCCCTTAACTCATGCATAGACATAAATAATAAATATATGCAATGAAGCTCATAAACATGTATGCAAATGATGGAGATGAAACAAAGTAAATCTTTTTCTCCTATTTGCAAAACAAAACTTATATGCATAAACCAACAAGGAAGACAAATACTTCTCCCCCTTAAGCAATGAAAACATGAAAAACATGCATATAAACTCAAATACTTCTCCCCCTTTTTGTCAATCATCAACAAAGGGTTCAAAGTAAAATCAAATCAAAACACATTTTTCTCCCCTTTTTGTCATAAACAAAGAGATTAAAAGGGGTAATACAAATCAACAAAATGTTGTTTTTTTAATTAATTTTTCTTAAACAAAAAAAATTTTTTTTTTAAGGTATCAGAGCTCTTGTAAAACAATCAAATTTTTAAGATACCAAATTGAAAATAGTCATTATTATAAAACTTATTGATACCAATTGAAATTTAACAAATATGAAGTTGAAGCATATTGATATCAATGGTAAACATAATGATAAACTTTGTGCTTTTTAAAGATGTGAGCCAATTGTAAGTTAAGCACATGAAAATCATATATATGTATGGAATGAGTATACCAAGTGAAATTGATACATACATATATAAGAAAACAAATATGAGTATATACCAAAATAAGTTCATATTGATACCAATTGAAATGATTCAATGATACCAATTGACATAACAATGAGATCAAGTATATAACTCATAACCTACCACCCTTCATATGCACAAGATAGAAGATTTGTCAATTAAGCTTACAAGGCATACACGCCCATCCATCCTCCCATAGAGGGTAGGGGTTTTCAAAAATAGATTTCAAAATAAGCTTGGTTGAAAAACTCTACCAAATGAAGAACAATTAACTAGTTAAAATAATTTTTGAAAAACTAGTTAAAGATCCTTCAAAATCATGAAATCAAAGCATATGTTTTTCATGAATCAAGACTAAATACACAAAGTTTTACACTCAAGATCGATTAAGCTCATAAAAGTGTTCATGAAACAAGGTCATGACAAAATGAATAAAATGTGAGTGTACAAGAGTCATGTAAATAGCATTTTCATGAAAATAGACATTGAAGCTCAAAAATGATCATGTATCAAATTTTTTATTAAAACAAAACATGAAAAATCAATACTAATCTTCATGGTATATGTATGATTTATCCAAAACTAACAATACACATACATATCCCAAACATAAAAGAGTCTATCAAATGTATTTGCATGAAGGCAAGAGACTCACGGGTATACATGTATATTTATTAGATTTGAATAAAAATGCATATACATGAAGTAAAAACAAAAAAAATTGGCAAAACATGTATAAAAGAGATCATCAAAACTAGTCTATACATGTGCATATAGTGGGGTACAAATGAGCATGAAGTGCAAATATATATAAAACAAATGTAGCTTACTATTTGTACATGTATAATACAAGTTTTGATAAAAACTACATCTAAGCATGTTATTACCACATGAAGTACATAAAAACACAAATCATGAACATGCTATGAATATGATATATGTAAAAGGCATGTACATAAAAAGTAGGAGTTTAGAGATTGTTACCAACTCCAAAGCTCCAACCATGGTGGTCATCCCACCAAACCTTCCTTGATAGCGATGCATCCAATATGTGTGTCCATCAAGTCCATTGCATCTACTACCAAGGCACCAATTGTCTCACGTTTTGTGAGAGCCCTCACCTACATCAAAAGAAAAAGGTGGGGATTTTGGTACCCATATTTTCTTGGGTCCACGGGGGTTAGTCTTATGTTGAGGAACCCAAAATTTTTATTCTTAGCAAATTTAAAATGATCTAATATATCATAACAATATTTTGCTAAATGGCCTTTGCGGCCACAATGTGTATATATGTACACCTTAGTATGCTTATGTGTATGAGTGTGATCATGTTGTGCAACATAAGCAAATGCATGGTTATGATGTGCATGAATGTGTGGAGTTTGTTTCTTTGAAAACATTGACTCCAACCTAGAATGATTAAAAGCACAAGAGTTCAAAGTTGAACTCAAACCATCCATTTTTTTTTTTCAAATCTTTAATCTCATTAGTGGTGGCATGAAAAGCATGATGAGATAAAGAATCATTTTTCTTTTTCTTTTGTGAAACAAAATCTTTTTCTTTTTCACAAATTTTTCTTTTTAAAGACTTATTTTCTTGAAAAACAACTTCTTTTTGTTTTTCCACCAAATCAATTTTATTTTTCAAAGTATTGTTTTCTTCACACAAATCATTCAATTTTGAAAATAAGGAAACATTCTCATTTTTCAAATCTTCCTTTTCCTTTTCTAAGCATGCAATCTTATTTGCTAATGAATCTTTTTTTTAACATGCAATCAAAATCCTTTTTCAAATTGTTATTTTCTATTTCTAAGCATGCAATGTTACTTCTAAATGAGTCATGTTCTTTATGCATGCAAGCAATGTTCTTTTTCAAATTTTTATTTTCTTTCTTAAGCATGTCATATTTTTCAAGAATTGTTTGACAAAATGAAGTGAGCTCATCATATGACATGTCCTCATCATCGGATTCGGAGTTTACCTCAAGGGGGTTATCCCCTTGGACCATGTAGCACACGTTGGAGGTATTACTTCCAACGTCCGAATCGCTCCCCGCATAGTATTGTTCATTTTCACCAAGGGAGAGGAGGGTGTTCCACACTATAAAAGCCAAATCAAAGTTATAAACCCTAGATAAATAATCATCATTTAGGGTTGACTTTAAAGCATGAAGGGCTTTTGCATTAGCCTCAATATTCTAACCATTTAAACAATATGCATTATTAGTTGTGGCAAGATAAACATGATAACCTAGGGCTTTGAGGTATAAGGACATCTTCACCTTCCATATATGGATGTTAACAATGTCAAACATGGGTGGTGACATGAAGTCCATGGTGTGTGTACAAAAATATTGTGATTAGCCTAAAAATAAGGATCTTTAACTCTAGGTTGTTAGACCCAAATCAGAGTACCAAGCTCTGATACCAATTGTAGGTTCACCTAGAGGGGGGGTGAATAGGTGAAGGCTAATCTAATGGTCACTTAATGATGAATGATGCAAATAATGCGGAAGCTAAAAGCAAATTATGACCAAATTAAAACTTTTATACTAAACACTATGTATAACACAAGAGTGTTGCCGAATTCCCCGTGAAGGGCTCTGGACAAACTCCTCTAGATTCCCCTTGAATGGGTTGAGGTGCCGCGTTGGCTCTCTTGGTTGAATACAAGTGTTAGCAAACAATCCCACGCAAGTATATCAATTAAGCACAAGGAATATATCAAGCATATAAAGATAGACAATAATTGAATGCAAGATATAAACAAGTAAGGGAGGGAGAGAGAGAGAGAGAGAGAGAAAAGGCAATCGCAAACACAAGGGTATGTTTCGAGGTTCGAGCACACTTGCTCTACATCCCCGCCTTCGACACACGAAGGATTTCCACTATGCAAGATCCCACTGGATCTCTCCTCGGTGCCGCAACACCTACAAGCCCTCGGACTCTCTAGTCCCGTACACACCGCAAGCCCACCGGCTCGCCGAGGCCGCACCTCAAACACGAGTTCGCACCCGAACCTGAAAACACCAAGTCCTCACTAGGACCCAAACAATCACGAGCACACTTGCCCGTCTCCTCAAAGAACAAAGAAAAGATCTTTGGTGATCACAACACTTTGATCACCTAAAGGCTCTCATTACAACACACCTATAGGATGAATAATCAATGGATAGCTCAAGTGTGGTGTGAGAAAAATAAGGATGAGAGTGGTGGAGGAAAACTCAAAGAATCACTTAAAACACTCTTGATAAAATCTTCCCTTTAGATAGGAAATATTTGCTCTCTATTTTGTGGAGAAAAAATTCTGAAAAGAGTGGGAAAAACTGGCTCTAAAAACTTCTCCAAATCTTGGTGAAAACAGTCCACAAACCCCCAAATATATAGGCTGTCAAAACTAGCCGTTGGGGCTTTGTCAGAACTGCCGGTCGACCGGCGCGGTCGACCGCCAACGGTCGGATTTCTGACCGTTGGAGCCACGGTCGACCGCCCGGGTCGACCGACCCACTGGAGCTGAGAGTCTAACTCTCTGTCGGTCGACCAGTGCGGTCGGCCGAACTTTCCAGAGAGCACTGCTCTCTGGAGCGGTCGACCGGCACGGTCGGCCGTTCTCCAGTACACATAGGCGTGCACGTTTGTGCACATCGGTCGACCGGTCCGGTCGGCCGACTCTAGGACTAGTCGACTTATAAGGGTTATAAGTCGACTTTTTCGAAGCCTGAAACAGTTTTTCTGGGATTTAAAACATGGTCTTTTTGGCTTAAATAAAATCCCATAAAATACATAAAAATCTACAAAAATAGTTTTACCAATATACTTTGATATACAAACATGCTTGCACAAAATCAAGGCATGTTATAAAGGATTGGACTATTTTTGTAATATGGAAATATTTGGCTCAAGATAAAAACTGTTTTTTCAAAACAATATTTTTCTAAAACATGTTTTTCCAAATCTTTGTTTTTCCAAAACATCTTCAAATAAAACTAGATATTTTGAGCTCATTAAAGCATAGTGTGTATGGATATGATCCACTACACAAATAAGATGAAATATCTAAGTTTTTGACATTAAGCTCTAAACTTGATTTTGGTTAAAAGATAAGTATATGAGAAACACCAAAAATCAAACTTGTATTTTTCAAAATAAAAAATTCTTTTATGAAAATAATTCTATCAAGAGTGTGTGTGTTTGGTATATACTTGAGCAATCCACCAACTATCTATCCTTTACATTTTTAACTAAAACAAAACAAAATCTTATACCTAGACACAAGTCTTCATCTTCTTGAAGTCTTCACTTGAAGGCTTCTCATCTTCTTGACTTGGTCCAACTTGATCCAAAAGCTCCTTGGATCACACCGTGCTAGCTCCAAATCTTGACATTTTATCCTTTGATGAGCTATGCACCTACTAAGATCTTGATAATGAATCTGTCACTAATTAAACACAAGATCATTAGTAAACATAACTTCATGAGTTGATCATCATCAAAACTAGGGTGATAGGCCTTTGGGCCAACAGCTGGTACGAAGGTCTTCACAAGGCCGTAATCCTTCGCTTAATGGAAAGCTCCACCACCAGAAAATTATCTAATAAGCATGAGTTTTTTGTTGCTGTCACTTCTTTGAACAAGATTGGTGAAAGGAGGATCTGAGACCTTACTAGTGACATCCTCTTTCATGTAACCTTCAAATGAGCCATGCTCATTGTGATCAGGAAGGATCCGAGACCTTACTGGTGCATCATGTCCAATAATATCTTGATGTGTATCAAGAACCGCGTGCTTCTTCCTTGCCCTTGGACAGAAGTTCTGACTCCTCAAGTGGTCGCCAATTGAACGAACTAGTCATTTCATGTCTACCTCAATAGACGCGGCAAAGACACTGGAAGAAACACCAATGATATGGCCACAACCTGCAAGAAGAAAAAACTCGAGGGCTAAATTTTTGCAAAGACAGAAAACATGAATTCAGAAGCATAAATGCAGGCTTAAAGTCATGAACTCCAGATGCGAGTCTTATACGCAAATCTCACAGACGCAAAGGTTACTACGCTCGACAAAGATGATCCGAATGCAAGCCCAATATTAGACTCGTGTCTGATGATTAAAATGCAGAGCATATATTAAAGACGCAGACGCAGGCCTTAAAGTTTTACAAGTCATGAGCCTCGGACATAGGTATTATATGAGAGACCCGTGTTTAAGGCCTCAAGACGCAGAACTCGCCACACTCACGTCTAAAAATCTCAAAAGGGCGTTTAAGGCCCCAAGATGCAGAGTTCGCTACACTCGTGTCTAAAGATCTCAAAAGGGAATTTATGGCCTCAAGACGCAGAGTTCGTCATACTCACATATAAAAATCTCAAAAGAGCAGACACGAGTCTTAAAATTTTCTAAGTCATGAGCTCCAGACGCGAGTTTCATCTACAAAACCCGCGTTTAAGGCCTCAAAACGCGGAGTTCACCACGCTTGCGTCTGAAGAACTTTGAACTCGGGACTGTCTAAAAATCACTGATACCAAGTCATCAGATAACAGAATCCATACTTCAGACGTAAAGCTAATCAAAGCAACTCGTGCAAAGCTAAGACGCAAGGCTCGAAGCCCGCGTCTCAACACCACTGCAATGCAAAACGCAGAGTTCAAGGCCCGCGTCTCAGTACCACTTTAGTACTCAGGCACACAACTTGAAGCCCGCGTCTCAAACGTGAAGCTCAAGACCCACGTTCAGCGTTGCCTGAACGGCTAAACACAGAGCTTAAACCCGCATTTCAACTAGAAAAGAGCTTTGCGTCTCAATTATAACTACCCTCATTACTGGGTCAAGTACTGCCTACGTAATAAAGGGAGTTAACCCCCATCATGGAGGGTTTTTAGGGGACAATTTTACCCCTGAAACTCTTATAAATAGCTCAGTTTGCTATTGAAAAGGAGTCGGGGATTTTTAGCTAAGGAAAAGCAGCTTTACAAAGAGTTCAACTCTTCTATATAAACTTGCTGAGTTCAAATTTTTGTCCAGACATCTGATCAAATCCCAGATTTGGTCTTATACCTTTATCACATAGACGTTTTTCTTGCGAGAAAAGTAACCTGGAATATCTTAGAGTTATTTTGCCTCATGGCAATGGAAAACATCCCTTGTTTTTTTTTTCTTGCTTCTTTTCTTTTTCCTTATATTGATTATAGGTTTTTACAATAGAATTGCCTCACTTCTGGGAGATTATATGAGAAGTGTAAATTTTCCTTGGCAGGGAAAGAATGGCTCTGTTGTCCTTGTTATTTTTTTTATCCTTAGCAGTTTTTTTTTTTACCAAGTTTAGGAATTTTGTGGACAATCCTTTAATTACCTTCCCACTTTAGGAATTTCCAACTGAACTGAACTTTACGACAATATGTTTCCATGGAAATATAGCTTCCAAGCCCTCATCACGAAAATGAATCCCAAACCTTAAGTTGCTATAATAATGAAAGAGGCCAATCTAATTGCGTTAACCACACAATATATAATTTCATTGTTTATGTTTTTGCATGTTAGAGGTGGTATATTCATGTTGCTACTCACACGCATGCATGTTTACATATTCCAACAAACACATGGTGCATGCCACATATTAAGAGTGACCTCGTGTGCTATTGGGAGTCGACCTAAAAATTTCTTATAATGATAAATTACTAGATGGAGTATATAATTTTAAATTCTATGCCTATTTACGATCCAGTTTATAAAATGCAAAACAAATACTTTACAAACTTTTATCAGTTTATATGGTATGGAAAATCAACACCTAGCAAAATAACTGTTTTCCAACAGTGAGTTGATTTGATCTATGATGTGTGGGGCATATGATCAAGGATTCAAACCATTCTTTGCCCCACTGAATTTTAAGCTCTAGGATAAGTGTGGGATCAAAAATCTAATCATTGTAGTTGGGAAATCATTTATCTTTTACCAAGTCATGTCAGTGAAAATATCAAATATCAACTATCTAGGACATGTATGGATACTTTGTTCTGAGTTGCTTAACAAGCATTTTCAGGGAGAATCGTGAAATCCTCTAGAGAGTGCCATACTTGACTTTCTCCCATTCTTTCTGCATGAATATACACACTTGCACACGTGAATGGCCTTCAGTGTTACCTCCGATTAACGAACTGCCATTTTCCAAGTGACAGTTGGACCCGTTAAACAGGTGATTGATCACTCAAACGAACACCTTAAGACGTGTTAAATGAGTATCATTTGGCTTAGTGGCTTAACCTCTTTCCATCCAGTGTTTGCAAAATGAAACAGTTTTCACCATTGAACCATCGCTCCTCTATGCAACATATCCGCTGCCGCCGCCGCCACCACCACCACCACCACCAGTGTCTCTGTGAGCTCTACCACTGCCTCAATTGCTATGGGTTAGCACAATTTGGTTAAAAAAAATAGAGGACCAAACTGATGTTATTTGTTCCCTTCAGTTTTCAATCAGTCTCATTCAGGTTGAATTATTGAATAATTTAAGTCTTGTAGTTTGGTTTGGTTCAAATCTATTGTAAACTGGACTGATTGAAGAACTGATATATTATAAACTGAAGGACTTTTTTTTTTTTTTTGCAAAAATATCTAACCCCACAATCATATAATTTATCAGTTGTATCTGTCTCCCTCTCTGACCTCTCTAGAGATAGAGAGATCTCTAGAAAACTACAGAACTCTTTCAGTTCTTCCCACCCTCTCCCCTAACCTCCCAGTTATCCAATCTCTCAGCATAACACTCATCACCATTGAGCTTAACTAACTCCACCTCCCCTTCTGCCCATCTCAGTGCTGGCACTGCTACACAGCCTTTTATCATCTTTGACTCACTGTAGCAGTCACAACACCTCTCCTTTCTTGAACTCCCTCTTCCGAAAGGCGATGACACAACCCTTGTTTCTCTCATATCTCAATTATTTTTTCTTTTCTTTTTCCCTTGGATCTGAACCAAATTGTAAAAAAAGATTGTCAAATGTGAACTAAATTGTGAAAAGGGCGTCCTTTTATGACGGACAACTTCCCAGACATCTTTGATTTGTTTGTTTCATTATGTTATAGAAAATGTCATAGAAATCATGTTATGATGTGTAATTCAACTGACCATGTCATGGATTCTAAAAGATCTTTGATTTATTAATCACATAAGAGGATGTTATTTTAATTATAAAATTTTTGATCCATTTCGAGTTTTAAAGCTTCTACTCTTAATCTTTTTTAAGTGAAGTTAATCTATATGGTCCATGTTGATTTTCTATTAAAAAATAGTAGAATTAGTAAGATTCTTTTGATCTGCTCATTGTCCCTTTGTAATTCCCCAAAACCGATTCAAATGATTCCATCGTCCAAAAGAATAATCTAATCATCCATAATGAATTTATTAAAGGTTGATTCACCAATTCACTTGAATAATTCACTTGAATAAGTGCAGAAATTTCTGCTAAAATGGCCCAGTTAAGAATTTAGTTAACTACACTTCACAATTACAGTCCAAACTGATTGAACCGAACCAAAATAATTCGGTTTGAACCAATTAACGGTTCATTTTGGTTTGTCAAAAAATTGCCAAAAACCAAATCAGACTGTTTGGTGCACATCGCTATCCATCACATTGCTGACCTCATACCACACAAGATTATTTTGTGAAAATATGCTTAGGAGTGTTCATTTGTGGGAGAATTTTTAGTGTACCAAACATGACAATATTAGGGCGTGTTTGTTTCGCCGCAAAACGTCGCAAAACGCAAATCGTAAAACTTCTTTTCTATTTTCTGCCGTTTGTTTCGCTGAAAAACAAGTTGCAAAATGTAACTCTTCTTTTCCCACTTGCAGTTGCTACAGTTAAATTTGTGGTCATGTAAATCTCACTTTTACACTTATATTTTCTCACTTGCAGTTGCTACAGTTAATTTTGTGGTCATGTAACTCTCACTTGTAGTACACTTACAGTTTAAAACAGTTATTTGATAATCAATATATAATTTAATATTATTAAATATTTAATATTTTAAATAGTGTTCAATTTCTTTTTTAATTATTTATATATTTTATATTTTTAATCTTTAATTTTTTTATTGTTTTTAATATTATTTTAATATTTAATATTTTACTATTTTAATTTATATTTTTATTTAATATTTTAATATTTTATTAATACTTGTTCCATTTTTTATTATTTTATTTAGAGTTAATATTTTATTAATATAACAATATTACTTTATTATATATTTAATTATTTATTTTTTAATATAAAAAATTACTTTATTAATATCATAATATATATATTATTATTATATTAATATTTTATTATGTTAATATGTAATAATAATTCAGTATAATAATACTATAATGATAATTTATTATTAAATTATAATTATATTTTACTTTGTTAATTTTATATTTCTATAATATTACAATAATATTAGAATAAAATTTATATTATAATAATTTTCAAGTATTTTTAATATTATAATATTATAACTATATTTTATTATTTTTGTAAGATTTTTTAATATTTATATTTTATTAGTATTCTTAAAATTTTATTAATGTTCTTTAGATTTTCTTAAAATTTAATATTATTTATTTAGTTAATATTTTAATAATATTTTACTATTTATACTAATATTTTATTAATATTATTGTTATAAATAAACTATTAAGAATATTAATTTTTTATCTTAAATTTATTAATACAATTTAATTTGCAATAGTAGATTTATTTTAATAGTATTTATAATATTTAAATCACTGCTACAGTTAATTTTGTGGTCAACTTTTTCACTTACACTTTTACATTATTAACCAAACACCGTAAAACACAATATACTTTACCATTTACACTTTCACTTTATCAACCAAACACCGTAAAACACAATATACTTTTCCATTTACATTTCACTTTATTAACCAAACACCGTAAAACACAATATATTTTCTCTGCTACAGTTCACTTTTTCTATTCTCATTTTACGACTTACGACTTGCGACGTTTTGCAACGAAACAAATAGGCCCTTAGTCTGGAAAGTTCAAATTATACGAAACATGATAATGTAACATTTCTAGGAATCTAATGCCTGTGAACTAGAGTCTTAAAAACAATGTTACAATACATGGTTCACACTGGCATTGATGAGTCGGCACATGTCCTATGTCGCACGGACATGGCCATGCTGACATGGACACGAAAGGCTAACACATCAAATTCTAAAAATACACACAACACATTTGCACAGTTTGGTGATTAATGAAGTTGATAAATTTTTTTGGTACTTTCTGGAATTTGGTTGTTTGGGATTTCTTCTGATCCGTGCAGGTCCTTTTGCGTGAATGCTCCCTTTTCGAGGTAGTTTAGCCCATGCGAACTTGACACAATTATCTTTGGAAGAATTTTCTTTTGTGGTTCTTGTCGTACATCATTGCTGATTTCTGTAGTAGTCGCATTGTGTCTCTTACAGTAAGATACAACATTTTCTGTGTTGGTTTTATAGTGGGGGTGTTTGGATGCAAGGAAGTGGGCGGAAGTAAGGAAATGAGGAAGTATAATTGCTTACTTCCCTATCTATCCAAACACCGGAAAAGGAAAATAAGAAAACTCCTTTTCCTTCTCTCTTTTCTCTTTTACACAATCATTTCCTCACTTCCAAAGTGCTATAGTTAATTTTGTGGTCATGTAAATCTCATTTATAATAAGTCTCATTTATAATAAGTTGTAGCACAAAACAGTTAATTTTTTGATCATGTAAATCTCACTTGCATTCTAATTACAGTATATTTTTTATTTTTCTTAATTAATTTTTATTTTAATATTATTTTGCGGTCAACTTTGTGGTCAACTTTTCCACTTTCACTTTCACATTACCATCCAAACACCAGAAAAGACATAACATTTTCCAAATCACACTTCCTAATAACATCCAAACACCGGAAAACTTACTAATCAATTCCCAAGTTCCAAAGGGAACTATTACCAATTCCTCACTTCCTTACTTCCTCACTTCCACCGCCAACCAAATTGCATTGCTGGTAGGTTTTTCTTGGTGCTATGATTGAGACGATGTTGTGCTTCTTGAGGTGTTGGCTACTACTAATTTTCTGTCGCCTTGGGCTCACTGGTACCAAATCTCCATCGTTTGATGTGTTGCTTTTGAACCACAACACAAGTTTTATTCTCATGGACAGTGCTTCTTCCACCTTCCTCTTTGTCCCATCTTCACCTTAAATTACAATGTTCCTACTTCTTGGCTGCCTCTTGGACCTCTTTGGATGCAACATCTTAATGTCGATGTAGAGAAATCCAGTTGATGTTGAAAATTGCACTGCTATGGGCATTGTTTCCATCCCACAAGAAGGAATGTGGGCTCTGCTACCCTGATCCAAAGGTTAGAGGCTTAGATATTGCTTACCTCCAATTTATCTAGCTTTGGATGCGAAAGTGTGAAAAATGAATTTGTTTCATTGAACTCTCTTCAATTTTTTTTCTTTTCTTTCGATGATTACGAGTGGAAGACATATTCATGTTCTTTGCTCACATCCTTTTTAGAAAGTACAAGACTCATCCTTTTGTTCTTTCTGGAGTTTGCCTTGGATTTTTCCTACAAATAAGTTTAATAGGTTTTTTCTTGGGGGATTACATTGTTGATCCGTATTTACTTTTATAATCAAGGGCCTTTTCTATTTATATAGGTGGAAAACTGCTCCTGTCCCTATTAGGTTAGGAATCCTAAACCTAGTTGAATTACATATAAACATCTTCACAATCCCTAAACACAGTTACTAGTCATTCAAAATTGAGCCTCAAATTCTTGCTAAAAATAGACTTCAATCTGGACAAACTGACACGTCTGAGTTGTTCTAGCGCGTCTCTTTCTGGTTTCTTTGCACAAATTTGGAATCATTTTTGAAGCTAAGGAGATGGACTTTTGGATTATGCTGTTATCACAACAAAATCCTTTCTAACTGCTCCCAGTAATTAATGTTAGTTGACAAATTTTTCTGGAATTTGGGTTATGTGGGGCTTCTTTTGATCCTTCTATATCCTCCTGGATCCCATCATCATATTAGTCAACCTAGAGTCGACTCCTTTTTCTTGTAAAAAGGAATTTGAGTAGTTTTTGCGTGCGCCTCGCAACACTTTTAGTTTTTGGTTCGAATTTCGCACCCGTCAGTAAAGCAAACCCAATACCCATTATATATGTTCCCTTTGGAGAGTTAGGGCGCAGTTCTTTTCCCCGAGCCCTAAATCTTCTCCATCAACGATGGCCAAGTAGCAGCGAGCTGCGACTATGAGAGAGAGAGGGAGAGCAGTGGTCGGCGATGACGGAGAGGCATCCATAACCTCTGACAAGCATCCCCAAGCGTGGCGAGCTCCCCCGACTATTTTCGAGTGCCGGCGAGCTTCGCCTGACCTTTCTGGAGTCTTCCCGAGTACAGGCGAGCATTCTTGACCTTTGACGAGCATTTCTAACTTCCGACGAGCTTCCCAATTAGTGCAAGCTTCCCCGACTGTTTTCGAGCGCCTGTGAGCTCCAGCCGCTCAAGGAGAACCCCCTCTTGTGGCTTTCGACTGCCATGTGAGTTCTCTTTCTTTTTGGGTTTTGACTGGGCTAGGCCATGGCCAGGGATGGTGAATTTGGGTTGATTCTTTTTCTTTTTTCTTTTCTCCCTTTGGTTTTTTGCGGGATTTGAGGAACATAGGAGAACAGAGATCATGGCTGGTTATCTGTTTTAATTATTGGCTTGAAACGAGTGAAGGGTGACCCAGTGACGTGGTGGGTGAGGGCAGATCGTGGCCGTTGAGATTGCATCGACGACTGTTAGTTTTTTGGGATTATTTGTTGCCTCAGTGATTCAAGCTTTTATTTCTAGTGATTAAATGGTTTTTATTATTGATGGGTTGTAAATTTTTTAAGTATTTTTTATTTACTATAGTAATCAATAAGCATTGTATTTCATTTGTTTTTTTGGTGTGCGTGTTGTTTTTGGGAAAATTCAAATAACATGGTAAATTTCTAAATAATGAATAAGTTAATTTTTGTAATTATCGTCAAAAGACTGGGATGATAAAATAACAACTAGCATATATATACTCTACATTGCTTGTGAGAATTCAGAATCGATGATTCATCAAATAGGCTTCAGATTGTCTTAATATAGTATTTTTTTTTTCAACATTGTAATTTTAGTGTGTAAAATTATTGGTTTAATCAAACAAATTAATCTACGATCGACAATGTCATCAATCGGGTTTCATTTTGGTTAATGATGTTGAGCATCTGGTTTTTATGATATAAAATATTGGATTCCATCGTATGATCACTCAATTATTTTTTTTATTTTGTCACATGCATCTATTACTGCATTGTTATTTATACAAACTGTTGATTTTTTACACAATTTATATTTGCAACGCAATTGCACATGCTCCCACCCACTATCGTTGCAAGATTCTTTTCTTTTTTGTCTTCAAGAACCTGCAAGAATTTGACTCCATTAGAAACCTAATAACAAGTCAACAACTACTAAGAATACAAAAAGAATAGTAGCAAAATATATGCGATTTTATGAAAGGTACCATAAAAAGAAAACATTATGTGATTTGGGTTGTGCTTGTATTGTGTGCTTGTATTTGTCTCATAATATTTCAAATTAACAACAACAAAAAAGGTTGCGCCTCACTAAAGTGTGAGATGCATCCCCTCGCTTGTGCTTTGTGCCTCGCGCACATTATGTGTTTTGCGCCTCGCACTGCGCTTTGCTCCTTGAAAACACTGTGTGGAGCTCAATGTGTATTAGAATAATGTACATTAAGCAACTTATGATTCACCAAATGTTTATATGCTGTATTGCCTTTACAATTTTATGAAATCTAATTTGGTCGATTATCTTACCACAGTGGAAGCTTCATTTGTTTGAACTTGAAGAGGAGTTGAAGATTAATCCTCCCATCAAGTATGTTCTCTATCAGGTGGGTTCATCTTTTTCTCATGTCCTGTATTTCATTCTGTTTAAATGGGAATGTTTAGTGGCACATCTAAATATTATTTGTCAATCCCTGCAGTACTTATCAAAATATACAATGATTTCTTGCTTTATTGTCTAAAAATATTATCTTGCTTTATTGTCTTAGAAAACGGTCTTGCTTTATAGTCTAAGCAAGGCCCCATGACTTGAGTTCCTGTCGGATTTGCTAGTTAAAGTCTTGAACCTGGGACTTTCCATAACCCATGTCAACCCTTGTCACTTAACCACTGAATCAGGCTTCATTGCCAAAAAATAATTCAATATGGTTTTGGTATTTTGGGCCTAAAGTTACCAAATTAATTGGTATGTGCCATCACTTTTCACTTACCTAGTATTGCATATGAAAAATTGTCAAGACCTTGGACAGAATGTTTGTGTTCTACATGCATTTATCATTCATGCATCTTTGTGAAGCCAGATGGCAAGATCCCCTCCTCTGCGGGGCTGTGATGATTATGTCTTTATAAATAGATAGAAAATAGTAATGGTCATGTTGATTATATGTAAAGAAAAACAGTGTTATAAAATGCAATATTGTTATTCATGCGGTCCTACATCGCATCACATATAATCGAATTACGCGCCAATTATACGGATTATGCGGAATTACTTAAAAATGAATTTTTAATATATATAACTATATTTGTAGGCAGATGTATATACATTTAGATGCTGAAAATGCTTAAAACATCATCATGCACACAGATATGTACACAACATTATTTACCACAACAATATAAAATTATGAATTTACGAGCTATGATACTACTAAAACATTCAAAATCTTCATTATTAGGCTTCGAACCAGGTCAAAGCCAAAGCATCAGAATATTCAAACTTCTTCCTGAATATATCTAGTCACAGCACATGTTTTTACAAAAAGAGTTTCTCTCTCACTACACTGAGAACCACGAAGCTCACAGATACATTCTAATCAAAAGTACAGTAAGGCTGTAGGAAGAGAGTTTGAATAGATTAAATGACATGATAAAGATTCTTTGGCTTGAAATCAAACGAAAATGTGAAATTTAGGGTTCTAACCTCAAACTGAGCACTTGACAGTGTCAATAAGTTCTCTCAGTAGATTCTAAGCCCTTGGATCTGGGTTACAGGGTCTAAAGCTAGCTGCTTGAGTACTAACCTATGCAAAAAGATAAGGTTAAATAGGCTGACATTTTGTTCAAATTCAATAATTTCTGTCACTGTTGGATGCTCCTACTCGATTTTAAAATAGGACAATAGTTTAAATAGGATTGTCCGGCCAATCCACTGGATGCTCCAGCTCAATTTTAAATTTGAATTACTGTGATAGTTCCAGACAATCCATTTGTCCGAACGATCAGTCCAAAAGTTTCACTTAAAAACTTGATTTTCAAGATTGGAAAATCAGACTGTCCCTTTGCTTGACTGCAGAGTCCTACTAAAGATGTGTCTCCAGAACCTTGTCAGTTGACATTCCCCCTTTCGTCCATTGAGCTTTAGGCTCCAACATTGTCTAGCCAGTAGCCAAACAGTCCTCTAGGGGTTCAGTGGGGTAAATATTATCCTGAACCCCTGCTACCCTGAATCTAACCTGTACCTTTTGACTTCTATATAATAAGTCCAATACTTGGGAGGTCAAAAGTATCTTTTCATGCAACTTCACTTGATTCCTTTTGGTCTAAATATATATCATAACGTAGGTCGACTAATCCTGAGGATGGATTTGAACAAACCTAACAATCAAACAAACCTAGAGGTCCAACCTTCTTGTTCCATATTTCATCTAACAAATCTGTTCTTAGATAATACCTACAGAAAGGAACAATGAAATTGAAGTTATCTTTCAACTCTATAAAACTTTATCAGTATATCTTGCTTTAGATTTGGTTTTGGAAGCTCTTGGAGGCCCACCACCTCCATTATGATATTGCTTTAAATGATTTTCCACCCATCTATGTGCTGTTCCATGGCTTGCTTAACATAGACCAATCTGGCGTAAGCCATCTCCAAGGCACATTACTACTATTATGACAGTTTGGTTGTCATAAAAATGCAGGGCCTTATTTTGTTCAAGCTTCCTCAAGTCCAATATTCTGTTCATGCATCTTTCTGTCCACGCGTATGCCGTAACAGATTACTACCGACTACTGTGATGGAAAGTTCTGGAGTTCAAAAAGCACTTTATTGAGTATTAAAAAAGCCCATCTTTTCTTACTAATGTCAAATGTCTATCAGATAGACCTGAGATGTTCTCGTTTTATGGGTTGTCTGAAGATTATATCCGAGTTTAAATGGCTTCAGTGAAGGACTGAAAAGTTTGACTGAGGACTGTTGATGAAAGTCAATCCACCTTTTCTGATTGAGAACTTTTATTGGCAATAGAAAGGCCTGCTTTAAAAACTGCAAGGTCAGTGGTGAATGGATGGGAAACCTCTAATGAATCTTGACTACTGATCATTGTTTCAGAGGAACCTGTTTGATACATACAGATTAGTAACAAAATGAAAAATGATTATTAGTTATGTGCTAGTATAAAGGAGATACCCGTGATAGATATGTAAAGTGTAGTCACAATGTTGAAATTGGCTGCCAATCGATAATACAGATAATCAGACACGAACTATTATAAATCATATGATATTTGAGACTATTTTGTTAAAAAGTTCTATACAATTTTAACGTACATAGAAAATAACTACTGACTTTTTTGTGGTTAAAGTGCATATGGCCTTTGAAATTTCATCTGATTGTAGAATACCCATGAAGTTGAAGGGATAGATGAAAGATAATCTGCCAATCAGTGATCATACGCGGTCAAGTGAGGCTGGAGTCTCGAATTCCCTACCGGCTGATGAAGAAACAGTGCACACCAAAAGGGAGAGTGAGGTTGGAATGGCGACAGAACCAGCAATGCTTTATCGTCAAAATGTTAGGCAGTTAAGAAACATGTTCAGAAAATGAGTATGGCAGAAATGAGGATGTTGAGGTGGATGAGTGGCAATACAGGTAAGAAGATAGGATAAGAAATAAGTGGATACAAAAGAAGTTGGAGGATGCTTCTGCTGAGGATAAAATAAGGGAGAACCAATTGAGATGTTTTGAGTATGTACAATAGAGGCCAATAAGTGCACTTGTTAAGAGAAGTGATAAGATTATATTTATTGGAGCAACGAGCACTAGACATAGGCCTAAATAAATGTGAATGGAGGCGATTAACAATGATATTTTAGCTCTTAATTTAACTGAGGGGGCCTTTAACACCGTTTTTTTTGCTAGTTAAAGGAGGGGAAGGGGGCGCATGAAGGCAGCCCCCCATGTTTGCGGGCGGCCTTTAACACAGTTGAAAGGAAGAAAAGGACTCACATAACCAACCCAAAAACTCGTCGTTGTTTGTTACCGCATGTCTGTCTTTACTATATCATAGCACTCAACTTTGAGGCACTCCATTGGCAATTTCTTCTCTTGTGGCTGATGGCTTCATTGTCATTTTCCTCTTTTGTGGCTTGTGTAGGAGACTGCTCATTGTCATTAGGCTGACAAGCATTAACTAGCATTTGTTCAGTTCTCTGAAATATTTTCATCCTTTGAAATGCAATGGAACAGGAGTTTGATGTAAGAATTCTTTCATTCCTAAGAAATGATAAGCTCATGAGTAAATTAAAAACATGGTGACACATAAACAAGTTTGATAAACTAGATTCATTTGAAATATTAAGTGTAGCTTTCTGGGACAGTTTTATTGCAGTCCTGCTTCCTCATATTTCTATGGATATATATCATTACTATATCTCCAAATGGGATGTGCATTATCTTGCGCAATAGGGATAGAGCAAAATTTTCTTTTCTAATGTTTGAGCCTATGATTATAGGATGATAGGAGCAAAGGTTGGCGAGTGCAAGCAGTCGCAGTAGCTCCAGATAAATTTGGGAGCCGAAGACCTCTCCCACTGCCTTGGAGGGGCTTGAGAGATGAAGAGCTTTCAAAAGAATCTGGTATTCCTGGATGTGTCTTTGTCCATATGAGCGGATTCATTGGTGGGAATCAAACTTATGATGGAGCCTTGACAATGGCTAAAGCTGCTCTCAGTTGTCAACTCCGCTGACCCTCTGAAATACATGCTTCCCTTTGAGTTGAGAGCAAATTGAAGGAGCTTTCCCTGAAAAGGCAAATGGTCTCGCTACAAGGACATTCACTTCTGCAGCTAGCTGAGAATCTTGCTTCTCTGCTCTCTCTTTGCACGCGGCCTGGTTTTGATCAACAATAACATTGTACTAGCTCTGATTTGGCCTTCATTATTATTATTATTACTTGAATAATTTGAATAACTAGCAGAAAGAATAAACTTGCGACACAAGGGTTCCTCGAGGAGTCTCCCTGCATCGGTGCTCTCAGGGAGCCAGTGAAATGAGAACAAATATTATTTGGCGATGCCCTAAGGTGACAGCAACAGCACTATGGAGTCTCGCGGCCTACTTTTTTGGGCACTGCAGTATGGACAATGGAAGAGGCAAATCTCAGAAGCCTTGCACACTTGGGGCTCAAAGCTAACACACTGGGCAACACCAGCTCCTCTCTGTAAGCTTCATGTCATCTGTGGCTTCTGGACAAATCACACACTCGGTACATGGTCGCTATGGCAACTAGCCATCTTCAGATGTCATGTGCTTGTTCTCACCGCACTTTCTAAACGTATTTCTTTGCCTTGGAAAGGAAAGACAAAAAGAGCCAATTACCAGCACACAGGGTAAAGCTTATTGTTTGCACAAGGACTGGACGAGTCCAGAAGATTTACTAACATTTTGAGCAGTTTGTTTATCCCACTTTGCGTAATATAAATTTGCATTAACGCATTAGTGTTTGTATGGATACAGAAACAAGGAGAGCAGTTGGTTCAAACAAACTACACATTCATTGTCATGGTAATAGAACATGAAAGTACACTATTTTCTCAAACTTCACAGCACTACAGTTTCATCTATAACCCTTTCAAGTTACAACATGATATGAGAAGTTCTACATGCTTTGAGGATATTTATTGCTTCTTCAGTTGGAATACTGAGGGCAGCATTTCAGAGTTTTGCATCAGCATTAAAAGGTACATGGATTTCTCTCTCTCTCAGTTCAAACACCAAAAAATTTGCTGACAGCTGGTCTAACTTGTTATGCTCCAAATGCTGGGCCTCATTGGATTTGTCCCAAAGCGTGCAGAGCGAGAACATACTATAGTCTTGCAAAGATTCCTCTACCTGTAAAGAAATTTTCAAAATGGTTAACCTTCAGAATTTTGTGGCATTTTACATGTGTTAGTCAACAAATTTGATTTCATGAAAACATGAGAAATGATAACTTTTGCTGCCTTTCACAGTAACTATAATCTTTCTTGTTTCTGTTCCTATTCTACTATTAGCAGTTAAATTAATCAGACATCAAAACTTTGGAAATTTTATCTTCTCTAAAGATGATTTTTTATTGTCAAGAAATAATGACATACAAACATATGTTGAAAAGCACTACAGAATTTTTCTTTTTTTCTTTTTTGGTGATCACGGAGAAGAAACACAAGACATCCATCACATTCTCTTTGCTTTTTCTTGCCTTTTCTTATCTTTTTTAAACATAATTGGGTTATCATCTAGATTCTAGAACACCCAAATTACAGAAAATTTGCTAGATTTTCTGAATGCTTAGGTTGGAATGCACAGCAGCTATGGCATTTTCTTGATCAAATCATCTGACTTCAGCAATCTCCAAAAGTATATCATAGTAATTGTTCATTACTCTGAAGGAGGCCTCCAAAGAGACAAACGGGGTATGGACTTCTATTATCCAATCTCCAGTTCTAGACAAAATGTCCTGACCCTCGAAATATTTCTCCTGACTCTTTTGCTCGTCATGATCTCATGTCGTCATGCTCTACTTGTATAGTGGGTTGATCCATAAAACAGTAAGCATTCATCTCTTGGTCTCTGCTATAATGTTTAAGATCTTTCAAGTTGTTACCCCAAATTCAAAACACAGCTGTTACAAGTAATTATCGGCTGGCAAATGTCCTTTTAACTCCTTTGGATTCTCTCATTCATTTCTAGTGTTTTAGTCGTTTTAACATCGAACTGTTGTAACTGGAGATCCTGAGAATTTATGGGGCATCATCAGCTTTGTTTTACTTCTATTGTCAGATAATAGATAATAGTCAATTGTAGCATCATGCGTTCATTCACGTTCAACTCATATATCAATTTGTTACAACAACCAACCAACTAATTTTGATGAAAGCGGCTAATATGCTTAGAACAAATATGACATAAAAGGAAAATCTATACTAGAGTCTTAGGTCAAAATTTTCTATTTGGATTTTGAGATTAATAATTTTTTTGTAGAGAGAATCGTGCTACCGTTTCTTTGGCTAGTAAAAAAAAAGAGAAATATTACAATAAAAAGGTAAAAAAAAAAGAAAAGAAAGAAGGAAAATAATGATATAGTTATTCAAGCCCCAGCCGACGTAATATGGTATGCTCATACAGAACCAATCCAACATGAGCCCTCCCATAGATGAAACTGATGGAGTGCAGCCTGCATTCCATTAATTTTTGAGTGTGAACTGGAATCAGTCCAATAAGCATGACAATGAGAAAATCCCACATGCACCCTTTTGAGGAAGGTAATTCCTCTCTTTTGCTCTACTCATGTCTGAACATGTGACCTCCTGCTTCTACTCCCTTTATGTTAACCCCCTCTGAAGCTCCTCTTTGTTGGTGATTGCATCTTATTAATTGTACAGTGTAAGACTAGAATGACTGCTTTTAACCAATTCGTGCATCTGAAGACGGCTGCCTGTGAGCTTTAACATGTAGGGCAATAAGTCTGCTAATTAGAGTCATAATACAACTGGAGCTAAGGACCTGTTTGGGAACTTGAGGAGAAGGAAGCACGATTCAAAGACTCGACCGAGTCAAAGACGAGTCGGCCGAGTCGTATCCATCTCGGCCCGCTCCGAGACGAGTCTGAGTCGCGAGTCGGTCGACTCAACTCAGAGGAGACCGATTCGGCCGAGAATCAGAGTTGACTCGGTCGACTCGGCATTATGATGATGATTTTGTACCTCATCGCAATTCAATGTGAAAATAACTACATTAGCATGTATTTATGAATAAAGTTTGTGCAATTTACTATATTGTGCATGTATTTTGATACGTTTCTACCGACGACGCGTGCATTTATACTTTCGCTTTATGTTTAATGTGCTTGGTGATATATTTTGAACATGTAATACATGAATGTGGATATCTACATTTTTTTAAGATTTGTCGTGATTTTTTTCAGAATTTTTTGAGCTTTCTATGTAGCGTTTTGCGCGTATCGCCCGATACCGATCCGAGTCGCGGAGACCGATCCGTCTCAGTGCCCGCCGAGTCGGCGACCGAGACCGCGACTGTGAACCATGGAAGAAAGAGGGAAGAAGAGAGAAGGCAGAACGAAGAGGGAGAAGAGATTTCTTCAAAACTGGGTGTTTGGCGCGTGAAAGAGAAGGAAGAGAGAAGAAGAGATGAGGGATGTGGGGAACCAAAGAGGAGAAGAGAAGAGGAAGAAAGTTATTCTTCTTGATCTGCGAGCTCCAGAGCTTTTCCCCACCCAAAACAAGAAGAACAAAATGAAAGAGAAGGCGCCACATCATCGCCACATACGAGCCAGCTAAGCAAAATGGAAGAGAGGAAACTTCTTCCTTGCCAACCAAACACCTGAAGAGAAGAAGAAGCCCTTTCTTCATGGGCTCTTCCTCTCTTCAGGCCAGCCAAACAGGCCCTAAGAAGAGTACCATGTACTATTTGGCTGTCCTTCTAAGTTGATGAGGCTAACTGAATGCTAACTTCAGAAGCATTCAGTACTTGAACAAAATACTTTTAATGTTAAGGTCAGTTTAGGGGGCTATAGCCCAAAAAGAAGAAAGAAGAAGAGAGGAAAAGAAAAGATAATACGATACTAGGTGCTTGCTAATTACATGCAACATGCTAAGAAATTGTAAGAAGCTAGACAATATGTACAACCTAATTAGAGTTATATCAGATTCTTAACATTTGTATAGATTGGCCAAAGGCCACATCGAGCATTGCAGGCATATTCTGTTGAAAGTGAATTCCTTAAAACCACTTTTCCATTTTCTGGGGCTACAAACTATTCCAGGTATACCTTTTTTTAACACAAATTTCAACCAAAATAATGCACATGATATTAATATTGTTGATCATCTTGTTCTAGGAAAACCGAGTACACCACAATACCTGGTTTTAGTCACCAAAAATATTAGAGTACTATTAAAACTAATACACTCGTTCTTTTGTTCAAGATTCAGCATGCATGTTCAATCCTCATTCAAAATCAGGAACAGTCTCGCTTTCCATTTCAGAGTCATTCCATTCGCTGTAACATCGTTATATTAGGTGCAAACGCCTATTATGAAATGCATCCATCTTAGAAACAAGATGTCAAAGACAACAGAGAGAAGAGAAGAGAACTTGGGTGCATAAGAGAGAACAGTACAGCAATGGCAGCATGGGTCAATATGGTGACACCTATTATGGAGGTTATGGCACAGTTTAGATCATAATCCTTGCATGTGTCTTTATTAAGGTTGTCCTGTCCAGTTCATTTTGCTTAAATTCTATATATCCTAGTCTTTTAAACATCTGAACTTCATATATGGACAAGGTTTTAAGTTAATTGTAATTTTGTATGGACAACCTCATGCCTCGTATCATTATTCTCTTAACATCTGAAATTCATTTGAGCCATTCCTGCAGCCTACTAGCTTTCTAAAACACTGGTTCTGAAAACCATAAACAATAAAAATCATGTTCATCAATCAAAAACTGAAATTTCTAGGCATTCTTCAGATCTGGGCTTATAAAACATCTCAAACACCTTCAAAGTAAACACAAAACCCCACGCGCGCGCGCACACACACACACACACACAAAGGGGGAAAAAACAAACTCAAAACAGAACCAGTGTTGAAAAAAGAATTAAATTCGTAACTAAAAAAGCTAGCTTTGTAGCAAAGCCTTCCTTATATGCTACGTAGCGCTCTAAAATAGCTGAAAAATTATGTAGCTATCTACTATTTTAGAATAGTTGTACGCTATGTATGCTTTCCTCTAGCTTAGCTAAACTACACTACGATAGTTTATTTTTATCTCATTACTGCTCTATATGGGTGGATGGGGGTCTTCTTTAACATATCTAAATCAACGAGTTGGGGCTTACTTCTCTCTTTTAAAAAATATGTGGTGGTGTTTTTTTTATTTTATAAATATTTTGAATAGTTATTTATTATCTTTGTTTAAAATTATATTTTATATTTTTTGAATAAAAAATAAAAAAATGTAGCTTATGCTTCACGGTATGCTATTTACGTTTTTTTTTTTAACCTATTAGGAGGTGGAACGCTACGCTTTATGCTATCGCCATTTTCAACATTGAACAGAACATATAAATCATGACAATCTCATAGCTGAGCTCTTAATCTATAGATCCAAATGAGATTGAAAGTTATTCAAATATAGAAATTCATGAGAAACAGATCTTGATTTCCCACTGCAGTCTAGGATGAAAGGAGGAAGAAGTTTACACAGATATA
This sequence comes from Agave tequilana, assembly GCA_038442645.1. Lineage (NCBI taxonomy): Eukaryota > Viridiplantae > Streptophyta > Magnoliopsida > Asparagales > Asparagaceae > Agave > Agave tequilana. The sequence continues at coordinate 101,025 of JAVJIF010009059.1, read as the reverse complement.
GTAAGACCTTAGAGTAAAGGATTTTGGCCCACCAGAGAGAGCTTAAACGCAATTGCACTGAGGGTTTGGGAGACTAGTGTTATGATTTTCTGATTTAGAGAGAGGTGAGAGTTTGAGTGGGGAAGAGACTTGGTGAAGGAGAAATAGTTTCATAAAGAATGGGGGGAAATAAGGTCTGGTTCTTTATTTTATTTTTTTTCTTTTAGAATTATAAAGAGAGTAATGAGTGTACACACCCTAACATTATAACTAGAATTAAACATATCCATTAACTACAATTTACATGCCCTAATGTTTTAATAATGATTTTTATTTTTGTATTTTTATAGGGATTATGGAGAGAGATCAGTCTACATAACCTAACATTGTAACTAGAATAATATCATCTACTTTAAAGACAGTTTCTTCCGTCACTGATGACACAATTACAAACGAGACATTATCCATTGGTAAGAGTGGCACTTTTAGTAGTGTGAGTGTAATTTCTCTTTCAATGTTTCTATCAATATGAGTCTGCACTTGAATAAGGTCGTATGTGCTCTGTACATAATCAACTGGTTATAATAGAAACTGGTATTTGTCAACAACCCTGATTTGGACAAGGTTTGAGAGTGCTGGTGAAAGGTTTATTTTCAAGTGTATAGAGTACAGATAAAGAACAACAAATCAAGCAACAGAGCCATATGATATAAGTTGGTCAGTCAATGTAACCAGTTGATTCAGATCGACCAGTTATATAGCTTGCCCAAAACGACAAGTTTGAGCAGTGAACAATCAACAAACATGACCAGTTGATCCCATCAACCAAGTTGAATGTCATGCAGTTAGACTTTGGATGAGATATTTGAGGTAAAGATGGAATGGCTAAGATTGGATGTCTTCTCCAAATCTAATGGGAATTTCTTCTTGTTTCTTGGTATTGGATGACGTAGATTGGAGTGGTCTCTTCTTGTTTGCTAATGCCCTTGAAAGGGAAATTTTGATTATAAAGGTTTTAGGCCACTATAAATCTCAAAACTATTGATTGTTGATATTGTAGCTTGAATTTGGCTTAAACTAGAAGGGAAAGGCAAAGAGGAGACGATTAGCCCTAAGTGCAATTTAGAAGAGTGGGTGCATAAAAGTTTGGACTCAATACTCCTATACATTGGGGTTTCCTCCAGTCGGATCATATTGGGTTCTCTACTTAATGTCAATCAAACTATCAAAGTTTATGGGCCTTCGCCACAATACAAGCTTTCGATAAGAGCCTTAAGCTGAACAATATATTTAGCCATGCTCTTTTGATTTATACTGTGTTTTAAATTTCTATCATACTAGTTTTCAACATTGTTACACTTTTCGCAATTGAGTTGGTATATGGGGTAAACCCTATGAGTGGCCATACAACTTTCCTCCCTACATCCTTTCGCTATTTTCTTCTCTTTCCTATAGGAGTTGCCAAGGATGACATCGAATAAAGATAAAAAGACCAATAACAAATTTATCCATCATTAGTAATGCATTAAAAAAAAAATTAAAAAAAAAAAAATCAAGTCTTTACCCAAAATGTGTCATTCCTCTCTGAGGATCTCATCTCTATTGGCGGCGAGTAAGCCGCCGGAATCGGGTCGGGCAGCGTCGTCCTCCTCCTTCAAGATCTTTTCCATGTCATGCAATCTCGTCCTCACGACGCTGCTGATCAGAACTTGCAAGATGGAAAATTTGAGATTTTCAGTTAGGGCTCAAGGGTACAAAGGTGAGGGGCAAAGATGGAAATTTGAATTTATACTTCCGGCGGTGCCGAGGGTCCAAATCCAGAGGATCTTGAGGCCGGGGCTCTTCTCGCTCCACCGCGTCACCATCGGATCCTCGGAGCAGAGCAGGCGGCGACTCGCAGTCAGTGGAAGTGGGAGATCTCGAAGCAGCAGAAGAGTGTAAATGAGAATGTAAGGCCTCACAGTAAAGCCCAGACGGCCCATTTATTTACCGGGTGATTTCAAATTGGGCCAAACTCTAAGCCCATATAACCCCGGCTATCTTGCCCTACCATGAGATATTACCAATATAACACCAACAATCTTGAAACATAACCGTTGCTGACGTCCACATCCGACGAATGCAGTCGTCAGCAAAGGTGGCCTCCTCAGCTCCCTCCTCCTCTTCCTCCTCCTCCTCGGCCAAGAACCACAACAATCACAGCAACAATGCCAAGAAAATCGACGGCATCGCTGCCCTCCTGAAGAAGTGCTGCTCCTCCCTCTCTTCCCTGAAGCAAATCCACGCCCACATCGTCCGCTCCGGCCTCCACGGCAACAACTCACTGGCCTCCCTCCTCCTCTCCCTCTACGCCTCCTTCTCCCTCCTCCCTTCCTCCCTCTCCGTCGTCGCCTCCGTCCCAAACCCAACCCTCCCCCTCTTCAACTCCGCCGTCCGCTGCCTCTCCAAGTCCCCTCCCCACTCCCACCTCGCCCTCCGCCTCTACCTCCGCATGACCCGCCTCCCCCCCCCTCGACAACTTCACCTTCCCTTTCCTCCTCAACTCCTGCGCCTCCCTCTCCCTCCTCCCCTCCGGCGCCGAGCTCCACGCCCGCCTCGCCAAGACCGGCTTCTTCCCCTACCTCCCCGTCGCCAACGCTCTCATCGACATGTATGGCAAGTGCGGCTCCCTCGCAATGTCCCGCCAGGTGTTCGACGAAATGCCGGTTAGAGATGTAGTCTCTTACAATGCGGTCCTTGGCGCCCACGCCAGGCTTGGCGAGGACATGGCCCGCGCGAGGGACTTGTTTGATGGAATGCCTGAGAGAAATGTGATCACGTGGAACGCTATGGTGGTTGGGTACGTGAATGCCGGGGAGCTGAGCATGGCCAGGGCGGTGTTTGACAAGATGCTTTCACCCAATGTGGTTTCTTGGACCGTGCTGATTATGGGTTATTGTAAATCTTGTTTGTTGGACGCTGCGAGGGAGTTGTTCGAGAGGATGCCGAGTAAGAACTTGGTTTCTTGGAGCGTGATGATTACGGGGTACTCGCAGAGCGGGCGGCCTGAGGAATCGTTGGGGTTGTTTCGGGAGATGGAGAGGATGGGTGTTACCCCAGATGCGGCCACGATGACCGGGGTTATCTCTGCAGCAGCCCAACTGGGAAGAAGTGACCTCGCGAATTGGATCAGCTCTTATGTGGAACGGAAAGGCATCGAGAGGAACGAGAGAGTGCTCACGGCTCTTGTTGACATGCATGCCAAGTGTGGAAATGTTGAATTGGCGCTTTGCTTGTTTGATGAAATCCCATGTCGAGATGCATTCTCGTATGCTGCTCTCATTAATGGGCTTGCTTCCCATGGACATGGAGAGAGAGCTCTTGAGATATTCTACCGAATGCTAGAAGAGGGCATCATGCCAGACCATATCATTTTCGTGGGAGTGTTGAGTGCCTGTAGCCACGCCAGGTTAGTTGACAAGGGGTTGGACTTTTGGGAGAGCATGGTTCGAGACTATGGGATTGAGCGTGGACCAGACCACTATGCTTGCGTTGTTGATATGCTCAGCCGTGCAGGGAGACTTGAGGAAGCATTTGAAATGACTGGTAGGATGCCGGCAGGGCCACATGCTGGCGCTCTTGGGGCATTGCTTTCAGGCTGTAAGACTTACTGCAATCTGGAGATTGCAGAGAGTGTTGCTGGGCAGCTCTTTGAGTTGGAACCTGACAATACGGGGAATTATATACTTCTGTCGAGCATATATGCCTCGAGAGAGCAATGGGAAGATGCTGCACGAGTTAGAAGAATGATGAAGGAAAGATGTCATAGAAAACTTCCAGGATCAAGTTGGTCTTAGGATGTCACACAGAGAGGATAACATGGACAGTGCAGCACAGTTCCATCTTTGTGCTGTTGATTTATGTGACAGATGGTACTGGATCATGCTTCTAGAAGACTACACACTCAATCTGGTAGGCAATATGAAAGAAGTGGACTGCTTGGAAACCTCGGACACCATTTGTTGTTGCAGGATATAATTTATTGTTTGGAAACTGACACAAGGAATTGAGTCTAGATGAATAAATATCAACTGCAGGCTAGATATGATCATCAGTGTAGATGAACAATGCAGCATCCAGGGGAGAATGTCTTGATCCACTCGATGTAGATTGCTCATGGTTGCTTGAACTTGCATAGCTAACAAAGAAATAACTCTAGCAAATTCTCATGAAGCTACAAAAATGACTGCTAGACTCCCGTTTGAAGATACAATGATAGAACAATCAAGGGATGACCTAAAGACTTATTTCATGGTTGGTTCGTGAGGAAATCTATGAAAAGATTCCAAGAGCAGATAGCAGGCTCTTCAACGGAACCAGGACCGACTGCAGAAGCAACAATCTGAGACTCAGCATGTGCGAAAGCGTACTGTAAACTTAGTAGTACAAAGTTAAGGAGATTTCTGGTATGTTAAAATAATCCTTCCTTTTCTTTATTTTACTGTGATGTTGATTATGTGTTATAACTCACCAAACATCATATTTTCTCTACTGACAATGTGGTCTAACATGGTACTAGCAGTTTATAGAACTAGAATGAAAAGCTTAACTTTGTGGCATTCCATGAGAAATATTTCAAAGAAGTAATAGAAATTTGTTTCTCATAATACTTAAGCTAATCTCGTGTACCTCCATTAAGACAAATCTTAAAACTTTGGCCAAGTGCAAAAAGGTTTTGTGGTTAAGATTGTCATGATAACCATTGCTCTTTAATTCATAAATTTTTGTTCAGTTGTTTAATCTTTATCTAGTTATTTACTTTTTCATTCGGATATCAGTTCTTTATTATCTAGTTTATCACATTCACCTGTTATAATGGTGTAATTTGTGTCTTCAATCTTAGTGAGTTTGATCCAACTAAATCATGCAATTTTGATTGTTAATCCAGTCCTTCTCTAGTTTTCTCATGCAAAGCTGATAACTAATGATATTAGAGCAGATAAGGTTTGTGAAAATGCATACCAAGTTACTCATTCTATACACTCGTGCATTCTTTTAAAGTAATTTTGAATGTGCTTTAACTTTTAATCTTAATAAAACATTACTAATCTTTTGAGCTTCAAACACCCGGGTGGGTGATGCAAAATTACTGTTTATGTTCTGTCATCTGCGTAACCTTTTTCTTTTCCTCCTTTGCATGAAGTTCTCCTATTATCAACCGATTAAAGGAATGAGTCATTATAAATCATAAATGTCTCACGGTTTGATAGTGCAGATAATCTGATTTGATGGCCGGAAATTACAAAATTTGTGCATTAATTTGTTGTTTTCTCTCCTCAATCCATAAGGAACCATTATTTCTGGTGATGAGTTAGGGTTCTGTACCTTAAAGTCTATCAAGAATTCATAGCACCTGAGCCTGGCTGATATTTACGCGCAATGTTAAATTTCTCAGTTGATCATGGGAGATTCTATATTAATGCTCCTTTAAGACATCAAGTCACTAACAAAGACTCTGCCCTGGTGCCTGGTGATTTGAGCAAGAGACAGAAACCATTAGCACATAAATTGGCTATGGTAGAAACATGGATTGGTGTTCCCCAACCAAAATAAAATGTCATAGAAACCTGCTTCCTGCAGTCAGAAATGATCATTGACCCATAGGTGACTTCAGGATTAAGCGGCTTCTCTTGTTTATCCCATTCAATCAGGAAGTGTAATGTGCCCACACAGCGCTGCAGGCATAGTAGTATCCATAACAACCACTGTCTGATCGATGTAGTAATTTTCACGTTTACAGGAAATCCAAGTTCTGGGCCAGCTTCTCTACCTGCGGTGCTGCTAGACCTTCAGAGCTAAAACACGGAGTTCACTTGACCAGTCTCTCTTTAGTTGGCTTATTTGGTCTTGAGTGATGTCAATCATGCAAGTCCAAATTGGAAGGTCAGCAATGTTGAAGTATGGTGGTCAGATGGACTGTGAGGTGCCAGCTTCTGGGTATCAGGTTGACTCCCCTAAACTATGCCATCAAAACTACACTATCGGATTTAATGTCGTTGATTTTGTATCTCCGAAATTGTTCTTGTTGTTCTTGACAGTACAATTCAAGATCAAGATCAATCAGTTTAACCGGCCAGGTCGGTGAAAATCAAGTGAAGGTTTTTTGTTCAATTGAATGTTTCTTAATTTAAGAACCATCTTTTAAATCTCTTTCTTAGACACCAATCGGACTGGTTTTTAGTCAGTCTTTTTATTAACAATATATCAGCAATAAAATTTATTAAAATAAATATTTCAGCATAAATGCTTTATTCAGCATAATCTATGCAATAACAACGTTAGTTCAAATAGCCAGAGAATATATTGGAATTCAATAATTCTTGTAACCATTGAGCGCTAGTATAGATAGACAGAGTAAATGATAAAACTAGATTTTAGAGTGAGGTACGTATAAAGCAAATCTCCTTAAGACAGTTACGTCCCCTGTTACGGTGCATACGGGATAACATGCGCTGATCTCTCAAGATACTGTTGGCCCAAAAGGTTACACTCTCCATTTATTGAGTTTTGATGATGACAAACCAAATTAGTGCTATTTGGTACTAATGAGTTTGTTTAAGATAAGTTTCAGGTTAGTACCATATTTGGAGGCCATTGCTTAGCTATTGCAACAACTTCTAGGTTTCATGAAGCAAAGAAGGCATATTGCATATCAAGGAAGGAACATAGAAGAAGGGGCTCTAGCAAGGCATAGCATGGCTCAAGACTTGGAGATTGCTCAACAAGATTTGTTTTTAGTTTTATAGGTTTAGAATTTTGTCAATGAATGATGGATAGGTTTGAAGCTCAATCACACACGTTTTTGCGCACATATTGTTTCTAAGATGATTTTCTATAAAATGTACAAAAATATTGATACAAAATCCTCTGCCTACAAATCAATTTTTAAGCTTTATACTTAGTACTATTTAAAGATATTTTTCATAAAAATCAAAGTCTTTTCAAAATTGTGTTTTAAACTTGACTTTTGACCTGAGCCGGTCGACCGCACCAGTCGACCGTGCCTGTGTCAGTCTTGTCCGGTCGACCGGACAAGTCGACCGTGGTTCTGGCAGATGCACGTATCAGTGTGCATGTTTGCCGGTCGACCGGGCGGTCGACCCGACTGTAATAGCTTTGCTCTCGGGTTTGTTGGGTCGACCGAGCGGTCGACCGTATGCCTGTAACGGCTCTATTTTTGAATAGGCGGTCGACCGACCGGTCGACCGGACTAGCCGTTGAACAGTAAACGGCTATTTTCTGGGCTGTTTTAAATTTTGTCTTTTTGTGTTTAATATTGGTTTAAGGGATATATTTCAAACCTAATACTCTCTGATTAATCCTAATTATGTTTTATCCCTTAACCCTAGCCCTCTCCTATAAATAGGGGTGTTTGGGGAGAGATTGTTTACAACAATTATTATAAGAAAAATTCAAAAGTTTAAGGCATTCAAAAGAGCTTTGTTTTTTGGTTTTTGTGCTGAAATTCTCTCTCATTTTCTGAAGTGTTTTTGAAATACTCTCTGATTTAATTTTCTTTCTTCACTTACAACAAGAGCTTCATTCCTACTCATTGTTCTCTAAGGACCTTTTGTAAGGGAAGAGACTTTTGAAAGAGAGAGTTTGTGGTCTTTTGACTACTCAGAAATTGCTTGTAATTGAGATTGTGGAGTTGGGTACTCCGGTGTAATTGTGATTTCTTTGTGATAGTGGAAGTAGCTAGAATCCTTCTGGGGAAGGCGGGGAGTAGAGCTGGGTGCTCGAACCTCGATAACATATCCTTGTGTTTGCGTTTGGTTTACATTCTTGCACTCCTTACTTTACTTTACTTGCACTTATTACTTGCTTATCATCATCATTGCTATATTTACTTGCTTTCATTCATCTTGTGAATCTTGTTGGGTGATTGTTACATCTTAATTTTTAATTTGTCCATTGATTAGCATTATCACCTATTCACCCCCCCTCTAGGTGATTTTCAATTGGTATCAGAGCTTGGACTCTAGGTTTTGGCTTAACATCCATAGAGAGATCCTTAAAATTTGCTAATCAACATTTTCATTCATACATTCATACACTAGTAAACATGACCGATAACATTAAAACCCCTCCTAAATTTGATGGACTTAATTTTCCCTATTTGGAAGGTTAGGATGACTATATTTTTGCAATCTTTGGGTAGCTTAGTGGCCAAGTCCTTGACCAAACCCTATGTAGCACCCGATAGTGATGAGAGCACTTGGACCGACTTCAACTTTAGAGAATATGAGGCTAACTCCAAGGCCCAAAACTCCCTATTAACCGCCTTGAATGAGGATGACCTTACACGGGTAATTCATTACCAATCCGCCTATGAGATTTGGCAACATTTATTGGTCACACACGAAGGGACTTCACAAGTCAAGAGAGCTAAGATAGATCTCTTGAGGTCCCAATATGAGTCATTTAAAATGATTGATGATGAGTCTATTGATAGTATGATTACAAGATTTACTAAAATCACTAATGGTCTTTCTTCCTTAGGTGATGACATCTCCAACGATCAAAAGGTGCGGAAAGTGATTCGGGCTCTTCCGTCTTCATGGGAGATAAAGATCACCACCTTAAAAGAATTGAACGATAAGGACGAGATGAACCTCATTAGTCTCATTGGGAACCTAAAGACCCATGAGATGGAGAAGAAGGTAAGAGAAGAGGCCACTACTTCAAAGAAGAAATCCATAGCCTTCAAGACTTCATCCACCAATGATGACGATGAAGAAGACGAAGAAGAAGATGAGGAGCTAACTCTACTTGTGCGGAACGTCAAGAGGTTGTACCGGAAGAACAAGCTCAATTTCCGAAGAAAATTTGAAGGCAAAGAGGAGAGAAGGATCATTTGCTACAATTGCCGCAAACCCAGACATATCATGGCGGATTGCCCGGAGTTCAAGAAGAAGATGACTTCCTCTTTCAAGCCAAAGAAGCCGGAGGAAAAGAAAGCATACAAGGCAACATGGGATTCGGAAAGCGAGTCCAAAGAAGAGGTGGATACGGCAAACATGTGTTTCATGGCAAACACTCCAAAGGTAACCTCTCAATCTCTTGATGATGAAGATGATGAATTAAGTAAGGAAGTTCTAGTACATGCTTTTGTTGAACTTTCCGAAACTTATGATAACAAGAAACTTGAATGCTTAAAATTACAAAAGGAAGTTGCTTTTCTCAAAAATCAACTTGCTATGGTTTCTAAAGAAAAGGATGATATTTCTTCTAATCTTATTTCTATTCAAAATGAGTTTAATGCCTACAAGGTTTCTTGTAAGGAAAAATCTCCTATTGTTGATGAAAAAGAAATTTCCTCTTTAAAAACTAAAATGGTTGATTTTGAAAAAGTTTTGAAAGATTGTGCTTTTAACACTAAGAAACTTGAAGAAAAGTTTTCCAAAAAGCACACCTCTCATGCTAAAAATTCACATGCTCACACTACACATGCTAAATCTTTTCATGCTCACAACTCTCATGCTCACAAATCACACACTCATTATGCTTTCAAATATGGTAGAGTATATAGATGCACATATTGTGGTAAGAATGGACATTTAGCTAAATTTTGCTATGACCAAGTTAATAGATCAAATAATCTTATTTGGGTTAATGAAACTAACCCTCTAGGACCCAAGAAAATGTGGGTACCAAAATCAAGTCCTAAATTATTTGATGTAGGTACACACCAAGGCTCCAAGACGTAGGGAGCGGTGGTACCTTGATAGTGGTTGTTCAAGACATATGACGTGGGATATCAACAACTTTACAACCCTATCAAGGTACGAGGAAGGTGGCTCCGTCACCTTCGGGGATGACTCCAAAGGAACTATCATCGGTATAGGTAACATTCAAATTGGTGCATCTCCTATTATAGAAAATGTTGTTTTAGTAGATGGTTTAAAACATAATTTGCTTAGCATTAGTCAACTTTGTGACCGTGGACTTAAAGTTGTTTTTGATGATTCTTCTTGCAAGATTTTTGATGTTAAATCCAATGTTTGTATTCTTACCGGTTTCGTGATAATAATGTTTATATTATTGACATGCTTAATTTAGATTGTTCTACTAAATGCTTGAATGCTTTTGATGAAAATTCTTGGCTTTGGCATAGAAGATTAGGACATGCATCTTTTGACCATCTTGCTAGAATTAATTCTAAGGATTTAGTAAAGGGTATACCTTACTTGAAGTTTGAGAAAGACCGCATTTGTGGTGCGTGCCAACTTGGGAAACAAACCAAGTCTTCCTTCAAACCAATTAAGGATATCATGACTACTAGGCCCTTAGAACTAATTCATATGGATCTTTTTGGACCAACACAAACTAAAAGTTTAAATGGTAGTAGATTTGCATTTGTTTTAGTTGATGATTTTTCCCGTTTCACTTGGGTTTTCTTCTTGCAAAATAAAGATCAAACTTTTTCTCATTTCAAAATTTTTCGAAAAAGGGTTGAAAAAGAAAAAGGCTTTTCGATTTTGAGAATAAGGAGTGATAGAGGTTGTGAGTTTGTTAACCAACTCTTCATGACTTATTGTGATGAAAAGGGAATCAAGCATGAAATGTCTTGTCCTAGGACTCCACAACAAAATGGAGTAGTAGAAAGAAAAAATAGAACACTTCAAGAGATGGGTAGGACAATGATAAGTGAATATGACCTCCCTCAATATTTATGGGCCGAGGCCGTAAACACCGCATGCTATATTTCAAATCGTATTTATGTGTGTAAGAATTCTTCCAAAACATCTTTTGAAATGTATCATTCTAGAAAACCTAATGTTGCATATTTTAAAGTTTTTGGATGCAAGTGTTTTGTTTTAAATTCTAAGGAGAATTTGGGTAAATTTGATGCTAAGGCTTATGAAGCTATCTTTGTTGGATATTCTTCTACTAGTAAAGCATATAGAGTATTTAATAGATCTTCACATACTATTGAAGAAACCATGCATGTTAAATTTGAAGAATCTAATGTGTTTGTTGAGAATGTTGTAAAGATTGAACCATTAGGTGAAAACATGGAGAAACTATCCTTGAAGGACTCACCCGCTCAAGAAGAAAAGCAAGAATCAATTGGTGATGTTCAAGAGGATAAAGAGGAAAGCTCTCAAACGCTTCCTAAAGCTTGGAGATACGCTACAAATCATCCTAAGGAGCTCATCTTGGGTGATGCATCTAAAGGAGTCACAACACGCTCCAAACTCCATGACCTATGTGGTAACTTTGCTTTCATTTCTCATTTTGAACCCAAAGGCATTCTCGAAGCCGAGACGGACCCATATTGGTTGCTTGCCATGCAAGAGGAGCTCAATCAATTTGAGCGCAACCAAGTTTGGCACCTTGTTCCTAAGCCCCACGATAGACCAATAATTGGTACTAAGTGGATCTTTAGAAATAAGATGGATAAGTCCGGAAATGTCATTAGGAATAAAGCTAGGTTAGTGGCCCAAGGTTACACTCAAGTTGAGGGAACTGACTTTGAGGAGACCTTTGCACCCGTAGCACGGCTTGAAGCCATACGGATGACACTAGCTTTTGCATCTTTCAAAAATTTTAAACTTTTTCAAATGGATGTGAAAAGTGCATTTTTGAATGGTTTTATTAATGAAGAAGTTTATGTTTCTCAACCTCCCGGTTTTGTTGATCATGTTCATCCCGATTTTGTCTTTAAACTTGATAAAGCTTTATATGGATTGAAACAAGCTCCTAGAGCTTGGTATGAAAGGCTTTCTAGTTTTCTAATTTCAAATGATTTTGTTAAAGGCAAAGTAGACACAACTCTATTTACTAAGCATGTTGATAATGATATATTAATTGTGCAAATTTATGTAGATGATATAATTTTTAGTTCTACTAATGAGCTTTTATGCAAGGATTTTGAAAAGGTCATGCAACTTGAATTTGAAATGTCTTCAATGGGTGAGCTCAATTTCTTCCTTGGACTCCAAATGAAGCAATTGCAAAACGGGACGTTCATAAGTCAAGCCAAGTACGCAAAGGAACTCGTAAAAAAGTTTGGACTTGAAGGCTCAAAGACTTGCAACACTCCCATGGCAACTACAACCAAGCTTGATAAAGATGACCAAGGTAAAAATGTTGATATTAAATTATATAGAAGCATGATAGGAAGTCTTTTATATTTAACGGCAAGTAGGCCGGATATCATGTTTAGTGTGTGTCTTTGTGCTAGATTTCAATCGTGTCCTAAAGAGTCCCATCTTATTGCGGTAAAACGCATTATTCGTTATATTAAGGGCACTATTGGGATGGGTCTATGGTATCCGAAAATCGGAGATTTCTCAATGACGAGTTATTCGGATGCCGACTATGCGGGCTGTAGAGTAGATAGAAAGAGTACTAGTGGGACATGTCAATTTCTTGGTAATTGTCTTGTTTCATGGTCCTCTAGGAAACAAAATTCCGTAGCACTCTCAACCGCCGAGGCGGAGTATGTTGCCGCGGGGGCTTGTTGTGCACAAGTCCTTTGGATGAAACATACTCTCCTTGATTTTGATTTGCATTTTGATCATATAAAAATATTTTGTGATAATACTAGTACTATACACATGACTAAGAATGCAAATCAACATAGTAAGACCAAGCACATTGAGATTAGATATCACTTTCTTAGAGATCATTTTGAGAAAGGAGATATAGATATTGATTATGTTTCTACGGATTTGCAACTAGCCGATATTTTCACTAAACCTCTTGATTTTGCTAGATTTTCGTTTATTTGTGGAGAACTTAATGTTTGTATTATTGATTAAACATGTGATTCCTAACCCTTTTTGATGTATGACAAAAAGGGGGAGAATAAGTTAGTGCATGATAAAAATAAATTTATATGGTCTTGGTTCCATATGAGTTTATATGAGTTTATATATGTTTTTGTTGTCTTGTTTTGTTTTCATGCGTTTTGAGAATTCTTGTGTTTTGTTAGTATCAAGAAAATAACATGTGATTTTCATTATTGTTTCAATTGGTTTAAATTGATATCAAGAGCATATATGTTTTTATGTTTTCAATGAATTCTTGTGTTTTGAGTTTAAATGTTTCCTTTATATAGCATAATTTGAGGGGGAGTTTTCTCCTCCCCTATATTTTTATCTTGTAGCCTATTTGTTTTGTCATCATCAAAAAGGGGGAGATTGTTGGCCCAAAAGGTTACACTCTCCATTTATTGAGTTTTGATGATGACAAACCAAATTAGTGCTATTTGGTACTAATGAGTTTGTTTAAGATAAGTTTCAGGTTAGTACCATATTTGGAGGCCATTGCTTAGCTATTGCAACAACTTCTAGGTTTCATGAAGCAAAGAAGGCATATTGCATATCAAGGAAGGAACATAGAAGAAGGGGCTCTAGCAAGGCATAGCATGGCTCAAGACTTGGAGATTGCTCAACAAGATTTGTTTTTAGTTTTATAGGTTTAGAATTTTGTCAAAGAATGATGGATAGGTTTGAAGCTCAATCACACACGTTTTTGCGCACATATTGTTTCTAAGATGATTTTCTATAAAATGTACAAAAATATTTTGATACAAAATCCTCTGCCTACAAATCAATTTTTAAGCTTTATACTTAGTACTATTAAAGATATTTTTCATAAAAATCAAAGTCTTTTCAAAATTGTGTTTTAAACTTGACTTTTGACCTGAGCCGGTCGACCGCACCAGTCGACCGTGCCTGTGTCAGTCTTGTCCGGTCGACCGGACAAGTCGACCGTGGTTCTGGCAGATGCACGTATCAGTGTGCATGTTTGCCGGTCGACCGGGCGGTCGACCCGACTGTAGTAGCTTTGCTCTCGGGTTTGTTAGGTCGACCGAGCGGTCGACCGTATGCCTGTAACGGCTCTATTTTTGAATAGGCGGTCGATCGACCGGTCGACCGGACTAGCCGTTGAACAGTAAACGGCTATTTTCTGGGATGTTTTAAATTTTGTCTTTTTGTGTTTAATATTGGTTTAAGGGATATATTTCAAACCTAATACTCTCTGATTAATCCTAATTATGTTTTATCCCTTAACCCTAGCCCTCTCCTATAAATAGGGGTGTTTGGGAGAGATTGTTTACAACAATTATTATAAGAAAAATTCAAAAGTTTAAGGCATTCAAAAGAGCTTTGTTTCTTGGTTTTTGTGCTGAAATTCTCTCTCATTTTCTGAAGTGTTTTTGAAATACTCTCTAATTTAATTTTCTTTCTTCACTTACAACAAGAGCTTCATTCCTACTCATTGTTCTCTAAGGACCTTTTGTAAGGGAAGAGACTTTTGAAAGAGAGAGTTTGTGGTCTTTTGACTACTCAGAAATTGCTTGTAATTGAGATTGTGGAGTTGGGTACTCCGGTATAATTGTGATTTCTTTGTGATAGTGGAAGTAGCTAGAATCCTTCTGGGGAAGGCGGGGAGTAGAGCTGGGTGCTCGAACCTCGATAACATATCCTTGTGTTTGCGTTTGGTTTACATTCTTGCACTCCTTACTTTACTTTACTTGCACTTATTACTTGCTTATCATCATCATTGCTATATTTACTTGCTTTCATTCATCTTGTGAATCTTGTTGGGTGATTGTTACATCTTAATTTTTAATTTGTCCATTGATTAGCATTATCACCTATTCACCCCCCCCTCTAGGTGATTTTCAGATACTACACTCTTTCACGTGTTCTGTGCAACATTTTACAAAATCACGTACAGTCGAATCAAAGTTGACTCGTACCTTCCACTTGTTCAAAGAACGAAAGTAGAAAAAGGACATAGACCAAAAGCCAGAATTCAGACAGAATTCTAAAATGAATTCAATAAAATTTCCTTAACCTCATTTATTCTTGTAGTTGCTGTTATTCTGAGTTTTTTTGGGTTATTCAATTTTGGAGTGGAATTCTCCATTTATATAGGAATTTGGAGGAAGCCTTTCGGAGTAGACACATTTTGGCACAACTATTTCGAACAGACACATCTGTTTAGTTGGAACGAGCGCAACCGTTTCGAACAGACACATTCATTCGCTGAACAAACACATCTTTTCGGCCGAAACGGGTTATCCCCGAACAGACACATCTATTTGGTCAGAACGGGCACAACCGTTCCGAACAGACATGTCCGTTCGCCGAACAGACACATCCATTCGCGTACGACTTCTAATATTGGACTAAAGAGTTCATTTTTTTTGTCCCATTTAGCTCTTGTTTTAGGCCAACTTTCGACTTGAATATCTCATTCATTCGGAAACAAAATTGAAAATGTGAATATACTACGTTCATCGCCGATGGAAGGAGAATACATTCCAACCATCTCCCGTGCGTTCCGAGCAGTGAGTCCCGCCACCAATTCAGCTCAAATTTTCCCCAAAAGCTTACTTGGTTAATTCCAAGTTTCTAACATTCACACACAATGAGACGACTCCAGAGTGAAAGGCACTTTAGAAAAGAAACTGCTTCAGGATAGGTGAACTAAGTCTTGAACCCCCTGTTGCGAAAGTCTTATCAGACTTACTAGCTAATCAATGAACTAGGTCTTCAATTGTCGGTTGTTTGTTAAGTTAAGTCAACAGGCCTCACATAGTAACTTTTTAAAATCAACTTTGGTTCTCGGTTGTGTCTATTTCGGCCTGGACATTCTTGATTTCAAGAGTGTGTCTATAGAATCACAACCTCCATAGATACTCCCAAAGAGTCGGCCCCAGCTCTACACTCACATAGATGATCGTCCTATTAAGAGTAGCATATCTTACACCACTTATTTTGATAACAAGGTTTAAGCATCATTAAAAGCGTTAGCTTATCCTAAGTCTAATTATAGAAAGCACTTGGGTGCACCATAGAAATGGGTTGGATTTAAGCTTCTAAGTGCTTACTCCCAGAGTTAATCATAACTTGTTTTTTCTCTTAAACTTAGTCTGTGGGATCTCCACTTGCTAAGTGAAGTGTCCATTAAGCTGACTCAGTATGATTAGGCTTTTAGCTCCATTCCCTTCGATGCGCAGTTCAAATCTTTAGTAAACGGATATGCTAGGTTATCTTTTGACGCTATAAAGTCAATTGAGATAACACCATTTGAGAGCAACTACGTGACGATATTATCTCTTTAACGGATGTGCCTAAGACTTACCGTTATATACAAAATTTTTTGTCCTAGAAATCGTTGTTTGGTTGTCACAGTAAATGCATGTGGCGGGCACTGGCTTAGGCCATAAAGGTATATCCTCTAAAATTGTTGAAGCCACTTTGCTTCTTCTCCAGCCTCATCCAAGACTATAAATTCTGATTCTATTATGGAACGGGCTATGCAAGTTTGTTTGGAGGATATCTAAGATAAGGCCACGCTTTTGAGAATAAAAATATATCCGCTAGTTGATTTTGATTCTTCGAAATCTGCAATCTAGTTTGCATTACTATATCCTTCAAGTACAGGTGAATACTTCTTATATCTCAAGGCATACTCGTTAGTATTAATAGATAGATCCATGGGTTTTAATTTTCTATTGAAAATTCACTACTCTCGATTGGTTTACTGCCAGGTGGCATGTTTACCAATTTTCAAGTATGATTTCTTAGGATGGATTCTTTTTCGTTGTTTACATTTTTTTTTCACAATTGTGCTTATGAGGTAGACATAACCTCTTTAAATGTTTGAGATTTGCTTTCAACCGCATATGCTATGAAGCCTGAACCAAAGGATTTAGAGATTCTCAATCTCTTACTCCTTCTTGGTTTGACTTCCGCATTAACTGTTGGTTCACTGAGTCTTTCGTCTTTGAACTCTATTTCATGTGCTCTTTTCCCAGGAGTCTTGTCTTCTTTCCGTTTGTATGGAAAGAAGTTTTCAAAGAATACATTATCTCTTGATTCGATAATCATGTTTACATGAATATCCAGTTTTCTGATTTGTGTACCAGAAAACTATAGGCACTGCAATTCAAGACGTAACCTACGAAAATGCAGTTCACCGTTTTAGATCCCAACTTAGTCTTCTTAGGTAGTGGCGTTGGTACCTTTGCAAGGCACCCTGAGGTAACGGTAGGAATGATGCCTTCCATGCCACAACTCAAATGGAATAAGACCAAGTTTCTTGTGGGTTACCCTAATTTGCGGTTAATAAGGCTTCCTCCCACAAGTTTTGTGATAATCTAGAACGTATGAGTATGGAATTGACCATCTCTTTTAAGGTTTTATTTTTCTTTCAGCAATCTTATTTTGCTGAGTGTGTGGTGTTGTGGTTTGGTGGATTATACCAAAATTAGCACACAATTCACTGAATTCATTTGATTCATATTCTCCATCTCGATTGAATTTTTAGGATCTTTATGTTTTTTTGTTGAGTTGATTGTCAATCTTGGCTTTGTATGTTATAAACATACATATTACTTTGACTGATCACAGTCTTATTATACACCATTTATTACTCAAGAAAACATCATACGAAGCATCCTCCATCTTCGAAATAGGAAGAGAAGCAGACATCACAGTCTGGTTCGACCTCTTAGGCCCACCTCATACCCTCTTGATTAATATTAGACATTTTCTGCATTTAAGCAGAGTAGTAGTTAGCAACTTTAATACAATAATTATCTTAAGAATATTGGTCTTGACACTATAATTCAAGATCAAGATCAACCGGTCCAATCGGTCAGGTCGGTGAAAATCAGGTGGGAAATTTTCTGTTCAATTGAAAGTTCCTTAATTTAAGAACCACCTTTCAAATCCCTTCCTTAAACACCAATCAGACTGATATTTAGTTAGACTATTTATTAGCAATATTTCACAATAATATTTATTAAAATAAATATTCTAGCATAAATGCTTTATTCAGCATAATTCATGCAATATAAACGTTAGTTCAAATAGACAGAGAATATATTGGAATTCAATAATTTTTGTAACCACTGAATGTTAATATAAACGGACAGAGTAACATAATAAAATCAGATTTTAGAGTAAGGTACATATAAAGTGAATCTCCTTAAGACAATTACGTCTTCCGTTACGCTGCATACGGGATAATGGATGCTAATCTTCCAAAATACAATACTCTTTTACGTATTCTGCGCAACACTTTACAAAACCACGTATAGTCGAGTCAAAGTTGACCTGTACTTTTCACTTGTTCTTTGAACAGAAGTAAAAAAAAGGAAACAAACCAAAAATCAGAATTCAGACAGAATTATGATAGGAATTCAATAAAAATTTTCTTGAACTCATTTATTCTTGTGGTTGTTATTATTCTGAGTTTTTTGGGTTATTCAATTTTTGAGTGGAATTCTACTTTTTATATAGGAATTTGTTGGAAGTCTTTCGAGAGTAGACACATCTGTTCGATCAAAATGGGCACAACCATTCCGAACAGACACATCTATTCACAGTTGGAACGGGTGCATCCGTTCGCCGAACAGACATCCGCGCCGAAAAGACACATCCGTTTGGCCGAAACGGGTTGTCCCTGAACAGACACATTCATTCGGTCGGAACGGGCACAATCGTTCCGAATAAACATGTGTGTTTGTCGAATAGACACGTCTATTCACATGTCACTTTCAATGTTGAACTAAAGAGTTTTCACTCTTTTTGGTCCTATTTAGCTCTTGTTTTAGGCCAAATCCAACTTAAACATCTCATTCATTCGGAAATGGAATTGAACATGTGAATATATCATGTTCATCACTAATGGAAGGAGAACACATTCCAATCATCTCCCGCATATTCTGAGCAACAGATTTCGCTCAAAATTCAGCTCAAATTTTCCCAAAATCTCACTTGGTTAATTTCCAGTTTCCAACAGTTCTAACTGAGTTTATAAAATGAACCTACGCTTTTAACCGGTAATGTTGTGTTATAGTTGCAACACCAACAAAAGCAGGACTAGTGGTCTGGACAGAGAGGAATCTTGAAGAGGGAGCCCAAGTCTCCTATATAAACTCCTCGCGAATATTCCTCTTTACACATGCCTATGTATCAATGTTTGGTGTTTCGTCAAGTTTCGGGCAATACACATGTGGATCGGCCAGTTCCGTTAAGTTTCGGATGAAACATGCCGACATCTACAAAAAATTCAAAAGCAAAGGAAAAAAGTAACGTTTTAATTAATTATTTCATCTCCCTTTATTTTCTATAGCCTTCCGGAATTATTTTATACAAATTTGTCATAATTAGATTATAATTAGATATTTTTAATTTAATTTTGGTTATAATCTTTATTTACCTTTCGACTGACAGCTTTCAAAATAATTTGTATTAACTTTTTGGTTTAATTGTTTGAGTGTCAAATTTTACTGCTGTCGATCAAATACTTACCTAGTTTATATGTTCATATTGTGTGTTTTTTGTGTAATATATATGTAAATAATAAAAAATGCACACATGTTTTATGTACTCTAAAAACCAAATCTGAAACTTGAAATGAAACTTTTTTTTTTTTTTTTTGTGAAATATAGGTCGTAGCTTAATGCAAGCGGGATTTGAATCTCATACTTTTTTCCCACTGCAAATAGGTTTTATTACTGTGTTACGGTTACACTTGCCCTCTAGATTCGCAGCGCCTATCCATTTCTCTCTCTCTAGGTCTTGCTTTCGAAAGAACATTGGATGCTGGATCTTAAAGACTTTTGAAATGAAACTATTGAAATTAACAAAACTGATTGAGACCTTTGATGGAAGCAAGGTCTGAAATCAAATCGAAACCAAAACCGAAACCGAAACCGAGTTCTCAAACCTTGATATGTGTACAGCTCTACCAAACGATCTCCACCCATCTCTGATCTTATTAGATTTGTCATGTCCAGAGAAAAGCCATAACTTGTCGAATTAGTCCTAGAACACTTGAAGGTCTTGGCAAGCTCTATTAAGATCAAGGATTTGGAGCTGAAGGAGAAGTACATGATCCAAAGCTTCAGTGTGCTCATATGATAGGAAGGTATACAATCTTATATTCTTTTTGTTTAATTATGCATAGTTTTAGACTGTACCCAATATTCCATTGTAGTTCTAGATTGGAGGTATACAATTTAGATTGTACAGGGTACCTGATATCCACCATGTTAGGATCACTAGAATTGTACTATGGATATTATATGTTTGTACTCGATTGATTAATTCATACAAGCATAATATTTTTTTGGTTGATAGCAGTCGGTCAAGGGAGAGATTTCTCCTCTGGTTTCCAAGCAAATCCTATGGGAGCCTGATTTTATATATAGAGAGAAAGAGACTTGTATGGTTCCGGAAGGATTTGAGTCCGAATCTTTTCCACTCAAATACTAACATCCGACATTTAAATAAAAAATTCACTCCGTTGAAGTTGATTTATATTATTTAAAATAGCTAAAAATAAAAAATCAAGTGTTTTGAATATTTCTTGCTCATCCATCAAGCAGCGCAAAATAGACGGCTGAAAACAGTGAGTTGGTTAGATCTATGTCTTTAGACATACAAATTCTCGATCCGACCATTTGATCATGATGTAAGCATTTAAAAACCCCTACAAACCAATTTTTATTAGGTTTCAAATGTTCTACATTGTTAAACTAACCAACTATAGAGAGAGAGAGAGACTTGTGTAGCTCCGGAAGGATTCGAGCCCGAATCCTTCCCACTCAAATACAACCATACATCATCTGAATATAAGATCCATTTCGTTGAAGTTGATAAATATTATTTCAAGTATTTATAACCAAAAATCAAGTATTTTAAATATTTTCCCTCCATGTATCAAGTAGGAAAAAAATAGACAGTCTAAATAGTGAGTTGGTCATGTCTGTTGACACTCTAAAAAAGACAAGATTCCTGACTGGCCTGAACAATGTCTAAACTTGTTGACATTTACAAAAGACAAGTGTTGACAAGCTGACGACCAGTTTTTTACCCATCTCCGAGGGACAAATCAGCAACTTGGACTCTACTGATCCAGTGAAGCAGACAGTAAGCGCAGATTATCTTTGAAGAAGCCTAAGCAGGTCTAAGATGCTAGGTTAGCTTAACACTTAGCATCACATGAGCCCAAGGGGATAGCCTCACCTGAGAGGCTAAGTTTGTCCAACTTCTCCTCGAAGCTGTTCAAAGTTCTATCAGTGAGCTAACTTACAGTTTCGCCTGAAGCGCTCAGTTAACTCCGCAGAGAGTTAGCTTTGCTTAAAGCCACACGCAACCGCGCAGAAGGATGGTAGCTTCGCCACAAATATTTATCCAGCTCCGCTGAAGAGCTTTTTTCTGACTTCGCCAGATGCTCCTTCTAGCTCCGCTGCGAGCTCGACGCGGCAGCTCCGCTGTGGGTTTTTTATGGTCACCTTTGACCAATCAAATCTCCAGATAAGATCAAATCTATTCAAGATCAAATCTAATTGAGATCAAATCTCAAATCAAATTTGGCAGTCGTTTATCATAATCTCTTGACTCTCCTAAAACAAGTAAGAGGATTAGGGGAGATCTTTCGGTTATTTAAAAAGAATCAAAACAGATCAGGAGATCGACGCTACCTGCTATTCCTAGCTTCGCAGAAGCTGATTCTAGCCTCGCGGCAAGGCTACTTTTCAGATTTAAACAGATTGACTGAATCTGTTTTCAGATTTTCAAGGGACAATTATACCCCTGCTCCCCTATAAATAGCCCACCAGGGGTACACGGAGACACAAACGCGCACTGGCAGAGAGCACGCACAAGGCGCAGAGGCTGAAAAAACAGAGAGAGACGGCTAAACATAGATCTATTCTCTTGCTTCCAAGAATTCAGAGAACTGCTTCTCTAATCAGGGTGCTAATATCCTAAGATCTTCCTCCCTCTCAAGGAATCTCCGGAACCAGGCGAGAAGGAATTCTCAAGTGGAGGCAGTTTGAGAAGTAACAAGAGGGTTCTACCAACCTTCTGTTCTCCGATTCCCTGAACCAGGCGAGAAAGGAATCCCATCGATCGCATCGTCAAAGGGACAAAGTGGTCGCGCGCTGACCAGACTCCTATCGGCACACTTCTCCAGAATCTCAGAGCAGATCTACTTGTAATCTTTTTAAAATACGTGTAATTTTGCTCCTCGACCCCTTTTGTAAGTTTTTCCCCTTTGCAAAATTAATGGAAAACAAGATGGCGACTCCGCTGGGGAACGATTTCTCCACTGTTGAGAATCAAGTGTCGCAATGCGACGAACAGACCTTCGGGTCTACTTCTGAATTCAAGGAAGTCAACGGTCAATACCGGTCTACACCGGGTCGGCCAGATTTTGATAAAATCTGAAAAATCTCAGAAAATGTCTGAAAGAAGAAAATATAATTCTAAGAAGTAATATGAAAGCGGAATTCAAAAATTTGATTCCAATTGTGAACTAAAATTCCTGGAATCAACCAGTGATACTGGCCGACACCAAAATCTAGTGGAATTTCGATAAATTTAGAAAATTCTCAAAAAAAGTATTTAGATAGAAAATATAACTTTAAGAAGTTACAGGAAAGCCGTTTTTTGAATTTCAACTCCATTTGTAAATTAAAAATCCGTGAATCGGTCAGCGGCACTAGCCGACACCGGTTTTGAAGAATTCTGATTTAATTTAGGAAAATTTCAAAAAATCATAGAAAATCCAAAATATTAGAAAACGATGTTTGAAACTGAAATCGATCAAATCAGAATAGCAGAAATATCAAATCGAGCAATTCACTAGGATCGGGATCCTTGTTCAAACTAGGGCTGACTCCGAGTTCACAAATCCAGTTCCAAGGCAAAACGATCTCATAAATAATTCAATATACAAAACAAATACAGGAAGTAAATCAAAAATACGATCAGAAAATACGAATACGCAACTAAGTACGTATTCCAGGAGCGGGGTGTTACAAATAGTATCAATCCCAATCAAGATAATAATTAAGGAGTGGGACATCCTCAAGCTACATGAAATCTAAGATGTCTCTGTACTCAAATCTCGATAACAATAAACATCGTTACTCAGATAATTTATCAGTGAATATATCCAATTAAAATACTTGCAACTAATAATCAAAAATCAATATTATGTGATAGATTAAAATCAAGGTAAGGTATTCATGTAAATCTTAAGTTGAACTCTATGTCCATATGTAAATCCAAGCATCCAGGTAAATCAATTTTAAGGTAACATCTTATTTAGTCTTTTTTTATTGTCTAAATGAATTCTCGTCTGAATTATCATTAAATAAATGTCTGATAAATACCTCAAATAAATCTGCAAATATGAATCAGACCAATCTCAAATCAATCCAAGTCATAGTCTAAGGTGTACGACAACTAGCTTAGAATAAAAAATAATAATCCTCCACATATGTAATGATATTGATGAAATACTTATATGAACTAACTAAATAGGATGAGCACTCATCGATGTTTCATGAAGGTATACATGTAATCACACTAGTAAAATAAGTCAAACACATAAAATGATACAGGTACTCATACAGGTAAAATAAAGCAGATGTTCACGTGCAATAAAACAAGCAACACATATATATATTTCAGATAATGGTGAATGAGGAAAATAATACTCACAAATATCATCACAAAATTTTTTTTATAGCATAATTACATAACAAAATAAAATCATTTGTCACAAAATCCTTGTTTAACTGAAGGAGGAAAAGAACACTCACCTGAACTCGATCCCTTGTCCAAAGCACTGAAATCATAAGGCCCCGATAAATCTACATGGTTCATTTCAATAAAAATTGTTAGATTTTTAAAAGGATTTTTACTTGGGAGTTATAAGGGATTTTAAGCTTGATTAATTAGTTTGGGGGTTAGGAATATAGCCCTCTAGGTCTAATGAATTTAGTAGGTTTAGTTTAAACCAATTTCTACTTTTCGTTGGATTTTTAATAGGCTTTAAACCATTAACATACTTAACAGGTCTGAATTTACCATTAAGAAAAAATAGCTCTAAAGTAGGTGATTTGAGTTAATTTATGTTGCTGTTAGTTTAAACATTTTTTCATAAAAAGTAAAATTATTGTAGACTATTATTTATATTTTTCTCCATTTTTTTTAGAATTTTTAGCTAATTATTTTTTATTGTGCAAATTCTCCTTTTCTTTCTTCTTTTGTTTTCATATATATCTCTAACAGCCCAGGCCCAGGATAGACCCAGGCCAGGCCTGGTCCGGGAATTTTCCCTTCTTTTTCTTTTTTAAATCCTTTGTTAAAAATTCTGAAAAAAATATGTAAATTAAAATTATGAGTTAGTATATCTTCACATGTATTTTCTTGTTGGATTTGTGGTTGGGTTTTGATGTATAAAAATATTCATGGAGATCATGGTGTGGCCAGGATGTTTAATAAACTATTTGTATCAAATAAATTGTGAGAAGATAAATTACTTACTTGGTTTTGATCTCTCCTAGCATGTTCCTCAATCTCTACACTTCAAGATACCTTTTGTTCATGCTTCGCTTGTGGAGAAAAGAAAGAAGGAGGTGGGGAGAGTTGGGCTTTTCTTTGGAGGTAGAAAAAGAAGTAGTTTAGGCTTTTTATAGATTATTAGGGATTTTAAAAATCAGAATTTCAGTTGGGTTCAAACTGCTTGACTTAGTAGTTTAAAATGAAATTTAATTAAGGTTATGATTTTGAGAATAAGATTTGGATTTGGGTAAGTTATGATAGATATGATTATTGTTAGGATTTAGATTAGGATTAGTTAAGATTTATGAAAAGATTTGATACGATAGGATTTGGATTAGGATTAGAATTGGGTTAATGAGTAAGGATCTCAATGGTAATGGGTTATGGGCTAAGAAAGAAAAAGATATGAATAATAATAATAATAATAATAATAATAATAATAAAAAATACGAATAATAAAAAAGAGATAGTAGTAATAATAATAAAAAAATTATCAACATTAAAAATATTATGTAATAATATTTGGTAAAAATACTACCATTAATAATAATGACTAAAACAATACAATAAGAATAAGAATAATAACAATATCAATATTAACAATAATAGCAACTACAATAATAATAATAGTAAATACTAATGGGAAAATACTAGCTAGTAATTAAAATGATTATACTTAATAATGCTAAATATAAATATAAGGCCAAAATATCATTTACTATTTTAAAATAATTTGTACTATAAATCAAGTTAACAAATAATAATAAAATAATTAGTAAAATAAAATAAATACTTTAGAAAAATAAAAAAATATAGTATTTTAGACCAGGATATTACAAGGTTTGTGAAAATGCATACCAAGTTACTCATTCTATTCACTCGTGTATTCTTTTAAAGTAATTTTAAATGTGCTTTAACTTTTAATCTTAATAAAACATTACTAATCTTTTGAGCTTCAAACACCCAGGTGGGTGATCCAAAATTACTGTCTATGTTCTGTCACCTGCGTAACCTTTTCTTTTCCTCCTCTGCATGAAGTTCTCCTATTATAAACCGATTAAAGGAATGAGTCATTATAAATCATAAATGTGTCACGGTTTGATAGTGCAGATAATCTGATTTGATGGCCGGAAATTACAAAATTTGTGCATTAATTTGTTGTTTTCTCTCCTCAATTCATAAGGAACCATTATTTCTGATGATGAGTTAGGGTTCTGTAGCTTAAAGTCTATCAAGAATTCATAGCACCTGAGCCTGGCTGATATTTACGCGCAATGTTAAATTTCGCAGTTGATCATGGGAGATTCTAAATTAACGCTCCTTTAAGACATCAAGTCACTAACAAAGACTCTGCTCTGGTGCCTGGTGATTTGAGCAAGAGATAGAAACCATTAGCATGTAAATTGGCTATGGGAGAAACATGGATTGGTGTTCCCCAACCAAAATAAAATGTCATAGAAACCTGCTTCCTGCAGTCAGAAATGATCATTGACCCATAGGTGACTTCAGGATTAAGCGGCTTCTCTTGTTTATCCCATTCAATCAAGAAGTGTGATGTGCCCACACAGCGCTGCAGGCATAGTAGTATCCATAACAACCACTGTCTGATCGATGTAGTAATTTGCACGTTTACAGGAAATCCAAGTTCTTGGCCAGTTTCTCTACCTGCGGTGCTGCTAGACCTTCAGAGCTAAAACACGGAGTTCACTTGACCAGTCTCTCTTCAGTTGGCTTATTTGGTCTTGAGTGATGTCAATCATGCAAGTCCAAATTGGAAGGTCAGCAATGTTGAAGTATGGTGGTCAGATGGACTGTGAGGTGCCAGCTTCTGGGTATCAGGTTGACTCCCCTAAACTGTGCCATCAAAACTACACTATCGGATTTAATGTCGTTGATTTTGTATCTCCGAAATTGTTCTTGTTGTTCTTGACAGTACAATTCAAGATCAAGATCAATTAGTTTAATTGGTCAGGCCAGTGAAAATCAAGTGGGAGGTTTTCTGTTCAATTGAATGTTTCTAATTTAAGAACCATCTTTTAAATCTCTTTCTTAGACACCAATCGGACTGGTTTTTAGTCAGTCTCTTTATTAGCAATATATTAGCAATAAAATTTATTAAATAAATATTTCAGCATAAATACTTTATTCAGCATAATCCATGCTATAACAATGTTAGTTCAAATAGACAGAGAATATATTGGAATTCAATAATTCTTGTAACCACTGAGCTTTAGTATAATAGATAGAGTAAAAGATAAAACTAGATTTTAGAGTGATGTAAGCATAAAACAAATCTCCTTAAGACAGTTATGTCCCCTGCTACAGTGCATACGGGATAACAGGTGCTCATCTCTCAAGATACAACACTCTTTCACGTGCTCTGTTTAACACTTTGCAAAATCACGTACAATCGATTCAAAGTTGACTCGTACCTTCCACTTGTTCAAAGAACGGAAGTAGAAAAAGGACGCAGACCAAAAGCCAGAATTCAGACAGAATTCTGAAATGAATTCAATAAAATTTCCTTAACCTCATTTATTCTTATAGTTGTTATTCTGAGTTTTTTGGGTTATTCAATTTTGGAGTAGAATTCTCCATTTATATAGGAATTCGGAGGAAGCCTTTCAGAGTAGA
This sequence comes from Agave tequilana, assembly GCA_038442645.1. NCBI lineage: Eukaryota > Viridiplantae > Streptophyta > Magnoliopsida > Asparagales > Asparagaceae > Agave > Agave tequilana. The sequence continues at coordinate 74,032 of JAVJIF010009059.1, read as the reverse complement.
CACATTTTGGCACAACCGTTTTGAACAGACACATCTGTTCAGTTGGAACAAGCACAACCGTTTCGAATAGGCACATTCATTCGCTGAACAAACACATCTGTTCGACCGAAACGGGTTATCCCCGAACAGACACATCCATTTGGTCGGAACGGGCACAACCGTTCCGAATAGACACGTCCGTTCGCCGAACAGACACGTCCATTCGCGTGCTACTTCTAATATTAGACTAAAGAGTCCACTTTTTTTTATTCCATTTAGCTCTTGTTTTAGTCCAACTTTCGACTTGAATATCTCATTCATTCGGAAACGAAATTGAAAATGTGAATATACTACGTTCATCGCCAATGGAAGGAGAATACATTCCAACCATCTCCCGCGCGTTCCGAGCAGCGGGTCCCGCCACCAATTCAGCTCAAATTTTTCCCAAAAGCTTACTTGGTTACTTCCTAGTTTCTAACATTCAAGAAAATATACACATGATGAGACGACTCTATAGTGAAAGACACTTTAGAAAAGAAACTGCATTAGGAGAGGTGAACTAAGTCTTGAACCCTCTGTTGCGAAAGCCTTATCAGACTTACTGGCTAATCAGTGAACTAGGTCTGAAGTCGGTTGTTTGTTATGTCAAGTCAACAGGCCTCACATAGTAACTTTTTAAAATCAACTTTGGTTCTCGGTCGTGTCTATTTCGGCCTGGACATTCTTGATTTCAAGAGTGTGTCTATGGAATCACAACCTCCATAGATACTCCCAAAGAGTCGGCCTCAGCTCTACACTCACATAGATGATCGTCCTATTAAGAGTAGCATATCTTACACCACTTATTTTGATAACAAGGTTTAAGCATCATTAAAAGCGTTAGCTTATCTTAAATCTAATTATAGAAAGCACTTGGGTACACCATAGAAATGGGTTGGATTTAAGCTTCTAAGTGCTTACTCCCAGAGTCAATCATAACTTGTTTTTTCTCTTAAACTTAGTCTGTGGGATCTCCACTTGCTAAGTGAAGTGTCCATTAAGCTGACTCAGTATGATTAGGCTTTTAGCTCCATTCCCTTCGATGCGCAGTTCAAACCTTTAGTAAACGGATCTGCTAGGTTATCTTTTGACGCTACAAAGTCAATTGAGATAACACCATTTGAGAGCAACTACGTGATGATATTATCTCTTTAACGGATGTGTCTAAGACTTACCGTTATATACAAAATTTTGTGTCCTAGAAATCGTTGTTTGGTTGTCACAGTAAATGCATATGGCGGGCACTGGCTTAGGCCATAAAGGGTATATCCTCTAAAATTGTTGAAGCCACTATGCTTCTTCTCCAGCCGCATCCAAGACTATAAATTTTGATTCTATTATGGAATGGGCTATGCAAGTTTGTTTGGAGGATATCTAAGATAAGGCCACACTTCTGAGAATAAAAAAATATCCGCTAGTTGATTTTGATTCTTCGAAATCTGCAATCTAGTTTGCATTACTGTACCCTTCAAGTACAGGTGAATACTTCTTATATCTCAAGGCATACTCGTTAGTATTAATAGATAGATCCATGGGTATAATTTTCAATTGAAAATTCACTACTCTCGATTGGTTTACTGTCAGGTGGCATGTTTATCAATTTTCAAGTATGATTTCTTAGGATGGATTCTTTTTCATTGTTTACATTTTTTTTTCACAATTGTGCTTATGGGGTAGACATAACTTCTTTAAATGTTTGAGATTTGCTTTCAACCGCATATACTATGAAGCCTGAACCAAAGGATTTAGAGATTCTCGATCTCTTACTCCTTCTTGGTTTAACGTCCGCATTAACTGTTGGTTCACTGGGTCTTTCGCCTTTGAACTCTATTTCATGTGCTATTTTCCCAGGAGTCTTGTCTTCTTTCCGTTTGTATGGAAAGAAGTTTTCAAAGAATACATCATCTCTTGATTCGATAATCATGTTTACATGAATATCCAGTTTTCTGATTTGTGTACCAGAAAGCTATAGGCACTGCAATTAAAGACGTAACCTACGAAAATGCAGTTTACCGTTTTAGATCCCAACTTAGTGTTCTTAGGTAGTGGCGTTGGTACCTTTGCAAGGCACCCTGAGGTAATGGTAGGAATGATGCCTTCCATGCCACAACTCAAATGGAATAAGACCAAGTTTCTTGTGGGTTACCCTAATTTGCGGTTAATAAGGCTTCCTCCCACAAGTTTTGTGGTGATCTAGAACGTATGAGTATGGAATTGACCATCTCTTTTAAGGTTTTGTTTTTCTTTCAGCAATCTTATTTTGCTAAGTGTGTGGTGTTGTGGTTTGGTGGATTATACCAAGATTAGCACACAATTCACTGAATTCATTTGATTCATATCCTCCATCTCGATTGAATTTTTAGAATCTTTATGTTTTTTTGTTGAGTTGATTGTCAATCTTGGCTTTGTATGTTATAAACATACATATTACTTTGACTGATCACAATCTTATTATACACCATTTATTACTCAAGAAAACGTCATACGAAGCATTCTCCATCTTCGAAATAGGAAGAGAAGCAGACATCACAGTCTGGTTTGACCCTCTTAGGCCCAACTCATACTCTCTTGATTAATATTAGACATTTTCTGCATTTAAGCAGAGTAGTTGTTAACAACTTTAATACAATAATTATCTTAAGAATATTGGTCTTGACACTATAATTCAAGATCAAGATCAACCGGTCCAATCGGTCAGGTCGGTGAAAATCAGGTGGGAAATTTTCTGTTCAATTGAAAGTTCCTTAATTTAAGAACCACCTTTCAAATCCCTTCCTTAAACACCAATTAGACTGATATTTAGTTAGACTATTTATTAGCAATATTTCACAATAATATTTATTAAAATAAATATTCTAGCATAAATGCTTTATTCAGCATAATTCATGCAATATGAACGTTAGTTCAAATAGACAGAGAATATATTGGAATTCAATAATTTTTGTAACCACTGAACGTTAATATAAATGGACAGAGTAACAGAATAAAATCAGATTTTAGAGTAAGGTATGCATAAAGTGAATCTCCTTAAGACAATTACGTCTTCCGCTACGCTGCATACGGGATAATGGATGCTAATCTTCCAAAATACAATACTCTTTTACGTATTCTGCGCAACACTTTACAAAATCACGTATAGTCGAGTCAAAGTTGACCTGTACTTTTCACTTGTTCTTTGAACAGAAGTACAAAAAAGGAAACAAACCAAAAATCAGAATTCAGACAGAATTATGATAGGAATTCAATAAAAATTTTCTTGAACTCATTTATTCTTGTGGTTGTTATTATTCTGAGTTTTTTGGGTTATTCAATTTTTGAGTGGAATTCTACTTTTTATATAGGAATTTGTTGGAAGTCTTTCGAGAGTAGACACATCTGTTCGATCAAAATGGGCACAACCATTCCGAACAGACACATCTATTCACAGTTGGAACGGGTGCATCCGTTCGCCGAACAGACATCCGCGCCGAAAAGACACATCCGTTTGGCCGAAACGGGTTGTCCCCGAACAGACACATTCATTCGGTCGGAACGGGCACAATCGTTCCGAATAAACATGTGTGTTTGTCGAATAGACACGTCTATTCACATGTCACTTTCAATGTTGGACTAAAGGGTTTTCACTCTTTTTGGTCCTATTTAGCTCTCGTTTTAGGCCAAATCCAACTTAAACATCTCATTCATTTGTAAATGGAATTGAACATGTGAATATACCATGTTTATTACTAATGGAAGGAGAACACATTCCAATCATCTCCCGCATATTCTGAGCAACAGGTTTCGCCTAGAATTCAACTTAAATTTCCCCAAAATCTCACTTGGTTAATTTCTAGTTTCCAACAGTTCTAACTGAGTTTATAAAATGAACCCACGCTTTTAACCGGTAATGTTGTGTATAGTTGCAACACCAACAAAAGCAGGACTAGTGGTCTGGACAGAGAGGAATCTTGAAGAGGGAGCCCAAGTCTCCTATATAAACTCCTCGCGAATATTCCTCTTTACACATGCCTATGTATCAATTTTTGGTCCAAGTTTCGGGCAATACACATGTGGATCGGCCAGTTCCGTTAAGTTTCGGATGAAGCATGCCAAAATCTACAAAAAATTCAAAAGCAAAGGAAAAAAGTAACGTTTTAATTAATTATTTCATCTCCCTTTATTTTCTATAGCCTTCCGGGATTATTTTATACAAATTTGTCATACTTAGATTATAATTAGATATTTTTAATTTAATTTTGGTTATAATCTTTATTTACCTTTCGACTGACAGTTTTCAAAATAATTTGTATTAACTTTTTGGTTTAATTGTTTGAGTATCAAATTTTACTGCTGTCGATCAAATACTTATTGTGTGTTTTTTGTGTAATATATATGTAAATAATAAAAAATGCACACATGTTTATGTACTCTAAAAACCAAATCTGAAACTTGAAATGAAACTATTTTTTTTTTTTTTTTTTTTTTTGGAATATAGGTCGTAGCTTAATGCAAGCGAGATTTGAATCTCATACTTCTTCCCCACTGCAAAGAGATTTTATCACTGTGTTACGGTGACACTTGCCCTCTAGATTCGCAGCGCCTATCCATCTCTCTCTCTCTAGGTCTTGCTTTCGAAAGAACATTGGATGCTGGATCTTAAAGACTTTTGAAATGAAACTATTGAAATTAACAAAACTGATTGAGACCTATGGAAACAAAGGTCTGAAATCAAATCGAAACCAAAACCGAAACCGAGTTCTCAAACCTTGATTTGTGTACAGCTCTACCAAACGATCTCCACCCATGTCTAATCTTATTAGATTTGCCATATCCAGAGAAAAGCCATAACTTGTCGAATTAGTCCTAGAACACTTGAAGTTCTTGGCAAGCTCTATTAAGATCAAGGATTTGGAGCTGAAGGAGAAGCACATGATCCAAAGCTTCAGTGTGCTCATATGATAGGAAGGTATACAATCTTATATTCTTTTTGTTTAATTATGCATAGTTTTAGACTGTACCCAATATTCCATTGTAGTTCTAGATTGGAGGTATACAATTTAGATTGTACAGGGTACCTGATATCCACCATGTTAGGATCACTAGAATTGTACTATGGATATTATATGTTTGTACTCGATTGATTAATTCATACAAGCATAATATTTTTTTGGTTGATAGCAGTCGGTCAAGGGAGAGATTTCTCCTCTGGTTTCCAAGCAAATCCTATGGGAGCCTGATTTTATATATAGAGAGAAAGAGACTTGTATGGTTCCGGAAGGATTTGAGTCCGAATCTTTTCCACTCAAATACTAACATCCGACATTTAAATAAAAAATTCACTCCGTTGAAGTTGATTTATATTATTTAAAGTAGCTAAAAATAAAAAATCAAGTGTTTTGAATATTTCTTGCTCATCCATCAAGCAGCGCAAAATAGACGGCCGAAAATAGTGAGTTGGTTAGATCTATGTCTTTAGACATACAAATTCTCGATCCGACCATTTGATCATGATGTAAACATTTAAAACCCCTACAAACTAATTTTTATTAGGCTTCAAATGTTCTACATTGTTAAACTAATCAACTATATATAGAGAGAGAGACTTGTGTAGCTCCGGAAGGATTCGAGCCCGAATCCTTCCCACTCAAATATAACCATACATTATCTGAATATAAGATCCATTTCGTTGAAGTTGATAAAAATTATTTCAAGTATTTATAACAAAAAATCAAGTATTTTAAATATTTTCCCCCATGTATCAAGTAGGGAAAAAGCAGACGGTCTAAATAGTGAGTTGGTCATGTCTGTTGACACTCTAAAAAAGACAAGATTCCTGACTGGCCTGAACAATGTCTAAACTTGTTGACATTTACAAAAGACAAGTGGTAGACAAGCTGACGACCAGTTTTTTACCCATCTCCGAGGGACAAATCAGCAACTTGGACTCTACTGATCCAGTGAAGCAGACAGTAAGCGCAGATTGTCTTTGAAGAGACCTAAGCAGGTCTAAGATGCTAGGTTAGCTTAACACTTAGCATCACATGAGCCCAAGGGGATAGCCTCACCTGAGAGGCTAAGTTTGTCCAACTTCGCCTTGAAGCTGTTCAAAGTTCTATCAGTGAGCTAACTTACAGCTTCACCTGAAGCGCTCAGTTAACTCCGCAGAGAGTTAGCTTTGCTCAAAGCCACACGCAACCGCGCAGAAGGATAGTAGCTTCGCCGCAAATGTTTATCCAGCTCCGATGAAGAGCTTTCTTCTGACTTCGCCAGATGCTCCTTCTAGCTCCGCTGCGAGCTCGAAGCGGCAGCTCCGCTGCGGGTTTTTTATGGTCACCTTTGACCAATCAAATCTCCAGATGAGATCAAATCTATTCAAGATCAAATCTAATCGAGATCAAATCTGAGATCAAATTTGGCAGTTGTTTACCATAATCTCTTGACTCTCCTAAAACAAGTAAGAGGATTAGGGAGATCTTTCGGTTATTTAGAAAGAATCAAAACAGATCAGGAGATCGACGCTTACCTGCTATTCCTAACTTCGCAGAAGCTGATTCTAGCCTCGCGGCAAGGCTACTTTCCAGATTTAAACAGATTGACTCAATCTGTTTTCAGATTTTCAAGGGACAATTATACCCCTGCTCTCCCTATAAATAGCCCACCATGGGTACACGGAGACACAGATGCGCACAAGCAGAGAGCACGCACAAGGCGCAGAGGCTGAAAAAACAGAGATAGACGGCTAAACAGAGATATATTCTCTTGTTTCCAAGAATTCAGAGAACTGTTTCTCTAATCAGGGTGCTAATACCCTAAGATCTTCCTCCCTCTTAAGGAATCTCTGGAATCAGGCGAGAAGGAATTCCTAAGTGGAGGCGGATTTGAGAAGGAACAAGAGGGTTCTACCAACCTTCTGTTCTCCGATTCCCCGAACCAGGCGAGAAGGGAATCCCATCGATCGCATCGTCAAAGGGACAAAGTGGTCGCGCGCTAACCAGACTCCTATCGGCACACTTCTCCAGAATCTCAGAGCAGATCTACTTGTAATCTTTTTAGAATACTTGTAATTTAGCTCCTCGACCCCTTTTTGTAAGTTTCCCCTTTGCAAAATCAATGAAAAACAAGATGACGACTCCACTGGGGAACGATTTCTCCACTGTTGAGAATCAAGTGTCGCAATGCGACGAACAGACCTTCGGGTCTACTTCTGAATTCAAGAAAGTCGGTGTGGCCAGAGCCCCTCGGGCTAAATCTTCGAAGTAAGTCTCTGTGGAGACAGATGAGGCTCTCTGCGAGCCTACTATGGTCTTCAGGCGCAACAAGGAAGCAGGCCCGCAATGCAAGGGTCAGAATCTTCAGCCTGTTACCTTCGAAAACCTAGTCGTTCACTTCGACCAGGGAAAATTCGAAGAACTCCTCTATGGGGGTGGTCTAATGCTCCATGCACGAAAGCATAGACAGGTCTCGATGGCCAAGGTTTCAGAGCAGAAACCGGAAGCAGAATCCTTCCAACACCTCCCAACCTCGCGTGTGGCTAGTCAGGTCCCTGCGAACCTAAGTCTCCTTTTTCAAAGCAGATGTGGAGGCCAAAACAGAAGGCTCTGTGCGAAGCTTCAGGCGTAGTTACGCCACAAGTTCGTCTCTCTAGTAAAGAAAAAGGCAAGATGTTTGCCTGCTTCATCGAGACTGTCAGCCGCGAAGTTACGACGGCGACCATACCTTCGCCTAATTCAGGAGCAGTAACTCCTCGCGCCAGCCTCGTTCTTATGAGCGGAGCTAGTGATGGTGTGCTAAGCACAGTAGCTCAGGGTACGCACGAAGTTCGAAGCCGCGAAGCTGGAACCAAAGCACCACAATGTGCTTCGTTCCCCAGTTCTTCAAGTACTAAGTTCGCTCTTCGCAGCGAAGCTAAGGGATTGCCCCCTAAGTGCTGATAGCGGTGCTTATGCAGCTTCAGTGCCCAAGGGCATTTCCAAAGCTTTTAGCCGCGAATTTAGAGCCAAAGCTCTATCTAGGGCTAATCACATTCGCAGTAACATAGCAAATAAAGCATCACAGTGTGCTTCGCTCCCCAGTTCATCAAACAATAAGCTCGCCCTTCGCAGTGGAGCTAAGGGATCGTCCCTAAGTGTTAACAGCGGTGGTTATGCGGCTTCAGCACCCAAGGACATTCCCAAGGTTCTTAGCCGCAAAGTTAGGGCTAAAGCACTATTTAGTGCTAATTACCTCTGCGGTGATGAAAAAAGCAGGACATCATTCTATGCGCAATCCAACAGAGCCTCTGCGCTGGATCGTTTAGGCCCAACTGGGTCCGACTTGCGGGAACTCTTGACAAGCAAACGGAAGTCAGAATCTTTCCAAACTTCTCCCTCCTATTGTCAACAAGTGGGATGTCAGTTGGTGACAGTCCACTCAGTCTATTGTGAAATCACCTAGAGGGGGGGTGAATAGGTGAAGGCTATACTAAGTGACAAATAATGCGGATTAAAAACTATTTAACAATAAGCAACAATAATAAAAAGACTTGCAAGAGAGTATACAAATAATAGAGCAAGTAAAGGAGAGAGAGTTTAGAGATAAGTGGACAATCGCAAACACGAGAATATGTTTCGAGGTTCGAGCCACTGCTCTACGTCCCCGCCTTCAACACGATGAAGGATTTCCACTATGCTTGATCCCACCGGATCGTCAATACAAGTTCTCATTAGAACTCTTCGGACACACTTGTCCTCTCTCACGGTGCCGCAACACCAACTAGGAGCTCACTAGCTCGCTTGAGGCCGATGCCTCTACAACTTCTCAATATGAAGAAAAAGGTGATCAACACTTGACCACAAACAATGGCTCACTTGCACAACCCTACAACCAAGATGAGGAGATGAAACTTTTGGGATTGTGTAATGCACAAATCTAGAAGAGAAGTAGAGGAAGGCTTCAAGCTAAAAGGATTGAAAATTTGGCTCAATGAAAGCTTTTTGCTAAAAGGCTAAACTTTTGAAAACTTTTGATCTTTAACTTGTAAATCTTGTTACTTTAGTTGTAGAACACTCCCTCTATTTATAGGGGATAAAAACTAGTTTACAAGGGCCAAAAGATTCGTTGGGGGAAATCCCAACACAAATCAAATCAGAAAAATAGCTGTTGGAATCTGTCAGCAGATTCTGACTGATGTCGGTCGACCGGGCCGGTCGACCGCCAACGGTCGGATTTTCGACCGTTGGGAAAGCGGTCGACCGGGACGGTCGACCGAAGTCCCAAACAGAGAGTGAGTTCTCTCTGTCGATCGACCGGTCCGGTCGACCGAGAAAAAACAGAGAGCACTGCTCTTGCTCTCGGTCGACCGTTCCGGTCGACCGATGTGCACACATGCACAATGGTGCATGTCGGTCGACCGACACGGTCGACCGACAGAGCAATTATGCTCTGCCAGCGGTCGACCGGACAAGGGCAAAAGTCAGGTTATTGAAAGGGCTTTATGAAGATAGAAATTTTGATAAAAATTCTTTAGATGGGTATATACAAAATAGAGTTCTAGGGCTTATAAGGACCAGGGTGTGATCATAAATCAACACCAAAAAGATTTGAAAAAAATTCTTTGTCTAAATGAAAACGATTTTTCCAAAAACTTGTTTTTCCAAAAACGATTTTTTCCAAAAACGATTTTTTCCAAACTTTGTTTTTCCGAAACTTGGTTAGAAATTTTGTAATAAAAACTTGTTTGTAAGCATGAAGCAATATCAAATATGTGTGTGTGACAATCCCAAAGTTATCAACCTCTATCATCTCGGTTTTGACAAAATAGACTATAAATCCTAACTAAAATGGAAAATAAAAATCTTGTAGTAGTCTTCAACTTGTTTGATCCTGGAGCTCTTCTATTGTGCTGGGCTCTGGGATCCAAATCTTTGCGGCTTCCAAATGTGTGAGTCTTGTGTTGGAGCCGTCAATCAACCTATGATTTTTACCTGAAACTCATTTAAACAAACTTGTTAAAACATAACTACATATGTTTTGTTATCATCAAAACTTCGGGGTAATGGCCTTTGGGCCAACAATCTCCCCCTTTTTGATGATGACAAAACATATAGAGTTATTACAAATATTTTAGGTGGAGACTTCAAGTGAAGCTCCCCCTTAACACATGCATATAAAATAATCTGATAAAAAGATGTACATGCATAACACAGGCATATATAGGATATGAAAATGACACATGTGCCAACCATCCATGCATACCAAAGATACAGAGATATAGAAGTGTATGCATACATGGTTACCTCCATCCATCCAGAAATACCTCCATCCTCCAAAAATATATGATTGGGTCAATAATAGCATAAACACAAGATACAGCCAATCACATATAACACATGGAGATAAGAACAATAACTGCCATATCATACTTAAAAGATCACATGTCCACAAATATCAATACAAGACAGGAGGTTCATGCCAACCTCAAAACACATGTCCATAACACAAATCCACTACAAACACCAAATACATGTAGAAAAAACAATCCAAAATAACATAGAAAATAAACACAGAAATAATTATAACTCTAACTCCTAGATATCTCTCCCCCTTTTTAACATCATCAAAAGGGGTCACTCTTCATCAGAATCATGTCCATCAGAGTCCGTCGGCGGAGGTGGAGCAGAAGAAGAAAACCTGGCAGGGATGGAGGGCCGATAGAAGGAAGCGGCTGAGCACGATCAGAAGGAAGAGGAATCGGCCAATCAAACTTCTGGTAGATGCCGCCAAGACATGTATGCATATAGCACATGGAGTCACAGATATAGCTGAGATCATGGTCCAAACGCTGCTCCATCCGCTGATAATGTGCGGTCATCTCTGCGAAAATCTGCTGGCGATGCTCGGTCAACTCAGCAGAAATCTGCTGGCTATGCGCGATCATCTCAGCAGAAAGCTGCTGGCGGTTCTCCTGAATCTGAGAGGATAAGGCAAGATAGGGATCGGGGGGAGCAGAAGAGCCAAAGGAGGATCCAGGGACATGAACAGCAGGGAAGATAGGCTGCGGCTGAGGAGCAGGAGGACGCTCCCTAGCACGCATCCTCTTGAGGAGGGTGCTGTTGATGTCAACTGACGGTTCAACCGACCGTTCAGAGGAAAGATCAAAGTTTAATTGCTTCAAAAAATGTGTAATGAGCATCCCAAAGGGCAAGTGCCGGTTTGGGACAAGAAGATGATCAGACGTCATATAGTAGATGATGAGCCTAGGGATGTTAATTCTAATGCCTTGCAGAAGGCAGTAGATGACAAGAGGAACAGAACCCCTAGCGTGACTATATTCTCCTGATTTTGGCAGGAGATTATAGAACACGATCTTGGCTAGGACTTGGGCGGTGAGAGTGTAGTACTTCACCTCCTCGTTCCTAACTAAATCGGGGTTAAAGGTAATCAACACTTGACCACAAACAATGGCTCACTTGCACAACCCTACAACCAAGATGAAGAGATGAATTTTTTGGGATTGTGTAGCGCACAAATCTAGAAGAGAAGTAGAGGAAGGCTTCAAGCTAAAAGGATTGGAAATTGGCTCAATGAAAGCTTTTTTGCTAAAAGGCTAAACTTTTGAAAACTTTTGATCTTTAACTTGTAAATCTTGTTACTTTAGTTGTAGAACACTCCCTCTATTTATAGGGGATGAAAACTAGTTTACAAGAGCCAAGAGATTCGTTGGGGGAAATCCCAACACAAATCAAATCAGAAAAATAGCTGTTGGAATCTGTCAGCAGACTCTGACTGCTGTCGGTCGACCGGGCCGGTCGACCGCCAACGGTCGGATTTTTGACCATTGGAAAAGCGGTCGACCGGGACGGTCAACCAAAGTCCCAAACAGAGAGTGAGTTCTCTCTGTCGGTCGACCGGTCCGGTCGACCGAGAAAAAACAGAGAGCACTGCTCTTGCTCTCGGTCGACCGATGTGCACACATGCACAAGGGTGCATGTCGGTCGACCGACACGGTCGACCGACAGAGCAATTCTGCTCTGCCAGCGGTCGACCGGACAAGGGCAAAAGTTAGGTTATTGAAAGGGCTTTATGAAGATAGAAATTTTGATAAAATTCTTTAGATGGGTATATACAAAATAGAGTTCTAGGGCTTATAAGGACCAGGGTGTGATCATAGATCAACACCAAAAAGATTTGAAAAAAATTCTTTGTCAAAATGAAAACGGTTTTTCCAAAAACTTGTTTTTCCAAAAACGATTTTTTCAAACTTTGTTTTTCCGAAACTTGGTTAGAAATTTTGTAATAAAAACTTGTTTGTAAGCATGAAGCAATATCAAATGTGTGTGTGTGACAACCCCAAAGTTATCAACCTCTATCATCTCGGTTTTGACAAAATAGACTATAAATCCTAACTAAAATGGAAAATAAAAATCTTGTAGTAGTCTTCAACTTGTTTGATCCTGGAGCTCTTCTATTGTGCTGGGCTCTGGGATCCAAATCTTTGTGGCTTCCAAATGTGTGAGTCTTGTGTTGGAGCCGTCAATCAACCTATGATTTTTACTTGAAACTCATTTAAACAAACTTGTTAAAACATAACTACATATGGTTTGTTATCATTCAAACTTCGGGGTAATGGCCTTTGGGCCAACACATTGTCGGCTAGGACCAATCCCCGCTACTCCTCCAGCCTGACGATCAGTTTTTGAACGACTGTCGGTGCAAGCTCCGGTAAAACATCGCAAAAGGAGCGTACCGCAAGATTTGCCCTCTGCATCCATTAATATGATCGGAAGGGGATGAGAGCTGCGTGGGGCAGACGAACGTCGCATGCCACTCCCTCTAGTTCCCCAGATCCGGATTATAGCCCAGGCCTTGGCGAAGTCTTGGTACATGAAAAAGGGTGTTTCCTTTGTATGGGATCAAGCTTGTCAGGAAGCTTACGAGGATATCAAGAGATATCTCACAAAACCTCCAGTCTTAGTAGCTCTCACATCAGGGAAACCATTCTTGCTTTATGTGAAAGCTATGGACCATTCTCTTGGTGCCCTGATTGCTCAAACAGACGACAATGGTCACGAACAGGCCATTTATTATCTGAGCAGGACTCTAATAGGGGCGGAATCTCGCTATAATCCTATTGAGAAGGAATGCTTGCTCTTGTCTTTGCCGTTCAGAAGACACGACATTATTTGGTCGGCCAAATCATATATGTCATTTCCAGAGTGAATCCTTTGCGTCTTCTCATGACGAAGCCAGGATCATTGAATTCAAGATTAGCTAAATGGGTGCTTCTTCTGTCTCAATACAACATGCTCTTTATCCCTCAAAAGGTGGTTAAAGGCCAGGCCCTTGCAGAGTTCTTGGCTGCTCATCCGATTCCGGAAAACTCAAAACTTCATGAAGATATTCCAGATGAAGTCTTCGAATCTAATGTAACTTCAGAGGATGGAGTTTGGCAGATGTTCTTCGATGGAGCATCACGAATAGGCCCTAAAGGCAGGATCATTGCCGGCGTGGTGGTTGTGTTTATCTCTCCACAAAATCATGTCCTTCCTAGAGCATTTTCTCTGACGGAATCATGCTCCAACAATGTAGTGGAATATAATGCTCTACTTATTGGTCTTCAGCTCGCCCACGGAATGGGGGTACGCTACCTTGAAGCTTATGGCGATTCAAAATTGATTATCAATCAGGTTAAAGGCGAATATGAGGTCCGTCACGAGGATTTGGTGCCATATTATCACACAGTCATCGAAATGGCTAATCTGTTTGATAGCTTTTATATCGGGCACGTATCTTGATCTCAGAATGCTAAGGCAGATGCTCTTGCTGCATTAGCAACAATGCTAGCCTTGCCAGTCGACACCGAGTATCACCTTACAGTGGCGACTCGAGACCTTGTCTGCTCTAAACATATGTTAAGAACTAGAGAGGTCTATAATATCCGACGGATCTCGAGCCGAGAGATTGGCGATTTCCTTTCATCGACTATGCTCTACATGGTCTGCTGCCAGACAATCCTAAAGAAGAGGCATCTATCAGACGAAGGTCTCTTCGTTTTTACTATGATCCAACTCTGAAGGCACTTTACCATCGTTCATACGACGGTATCCTCCTCCGTTGCCTTTCTAATTCAGAGGCACAAGAAGTGCTTAAAGAAGCACACGACAGCATATGCGGAGCTCATCAGCCAGGTCCAAAACTTAAAGATCGATTGCACAGGCTTGGATATTATTGGCCAACCATGATAGCCGACGCCATCCAGTATGCGCGAGGTGTAAAGCATGCCAAATTCATGCGGACTTCATACACCAGCCTCCGGAGTTGCTCCACACAACTGTTGCTTCATGGCCATTTGAAGCATGGGGAATCGATGTCGTAAGGCCAATCAGCCACTCTTCAACAAAAGGTCACTGGTTTATCTTAGCAATAACCGATTACTTTTCAAAGTGAGCAGAAGCTATACCACTGGTTGAAGTCAAAACTTTCAATGTGGTTAATTTCATCAAACACTATATCATCCATCGATTTGGTGTCCCTAGGTGGATCATCCATGATAACGGTCCCCAATTTGCAAATCAGGTATTCTTTCGGTTCTGTGATAAATACCGAATTCAGAATGTGACTTCAACTGCTTATAATCCGCCGCTAATGGCTTGGCGGAAGCATTTAACAAAACAATCATTAAGTTACTCAAAAAATTCGTCTCCTCGAATAAGCGAGATTGGAATGAGAAGCTTAGTGAATGTCTTTGGGCCTACCGAACCACGGTTCGGACCCCGACAGGCAATACGCCTTTTTCCTTAGTATACGGGTGTGAAGCAGTCATACCGTTAGAAATCCAGATGCCATCATTGCGACTCGCTTTAATGACTAAGATCACATCAGAGGACAATGATCGGTTGCGTCTTCAAGAGCTAGAGGCCCTAGATGATAAGCGGTTACAAGCTCAGCAGCACATTGAGTTATATCAAGCTCGGATCTTAAAAGCCTTCAATAAGAAGGTCAAACAAAAAGTCTTCCAGAAAGGAGATTTGGTTTTAGCCGTCAGACGACCAATGATCTTGACACACAAAATCAAAGGCAAATTTCAGCC
The DNA here is from genome assembly GCA_038442645.1 of Agave tequilana. Taxonomy (NCBI): domain Eukaryota; kingdom Viridiplantae; phylum Streptophyta; class Magnoliopsida; order Asparagales; family Asparagaceae; genus Agave; species Agave tequilana. The sequence continues at coordinate 58,968 of JAVJIF010009059.1, read as the reverse complement.
CGAATGGGAGGGACCGTTTGTAATAGAAACAGTCTATTCAAACGGAGCATATCGCCTTATGACTTTAGATGGTGATTTACTCATAATGCCGATCAATGGCAAGTTCTTAAAGAAGTATTATTCTTGATTAAGGATCCTTCTCATGATCAAGTTAACATTACACCTCTGATCAAAACCTTCGAATCCAAGATATGCAGAAGGAGCGCCCCTCTCTTCCTTCAAACGAGATCATACAACCGTAAACCAATAGGAAGCTGATCATACACTGGTTATCTCAAAGAAGAATCAAGGTTACACATGCACTAACCAAATGATCCAACACCTTTAACGGTTAAGGATAGAGGAAAATGTTGGCCTTTAAGCCCAACATAAGTCCTCGACAACTCATCATGCTGAGGGGAATAGCATGGCTAGCCCGACTCAAACGGTAGTTGGTAAAGGCATATCAAACCCGTTGACAGCTGAGGATTTGCTAAAAATCCTAAGGGACCTGTTCCCATTTGATTCCCTCTCCAAAATCACTTACCATTTCTCATCCATAGAATGGTAAGACCACATATAAAGAATGACTGATCCACTCGAATTACTGCTATATTCAAACACCTCTAACAGTAAATGAATCTCTCGGTCAAGTTAATACTACACTTTTGACCAAAATTGCTCATACCGCAAATCCATTTCGCTGATAAGTTAACATTAAACCTATGACAATGATTTCCTCGATTTTCTCAGTGAAAACGAGACCTTTCCATGTTATGTTTAACACTACACCTCTGGCATCCATTTCACTGTTAAGTTAAATTAAACCTATGACAGTGATTTCCTCGATTTTCTTAGTGAAAACGAGACCTTTCCATGCTATGTTTAACACTACACCTCTGGCATCCATTTCGCTGTTAAGTTAACATTAAACCTATGACAGTGATTTTCTCAATTTTCTCAGTGAAAACGAGACCTTTCTATGCTATGTTTAACACTACACCTCTGGCATCCATTTCGTTGTTATGTTAACATTAAACCTATGACAGTGATCTCCTCGATTTTCTCAGTGAAAACGAGATCTTTCTATGCTATGTTTAACACTACACCTCTGGCATATCTTTTTGTCAAGTTAACATTACACCTCTGACAAATTGCTTTCCGAATTCCTACGAAGTTCTTTTTGTCACGTTAACATTACACCTCTGACATATGATCTTTTATGGGATTCACTTCCTAACTCCCCAGCAAGTTTCTGAGTCCCACTCAGTCTTTAGTGGACTTTTCTAGTTGTCACGTTAACAATATACCTCTGACAATTCCTTCCAAATCCCATCTAAATTTTGAGCTTGGTGGCTTCTCAATCGGTTATGTCATTGCGACCTCGGAACCGGCAGATGGCTAAGTCTCATCTTTCAGTCCGGCAAGGACTATTTCTTTGTCATCATATGACGATTTTGAGCTTGGTGGCTTCTCAATCGGTTATGTCATTGCGACCTCTGAACCGGCAGATGGTCAAGTCTCATCTTTCAGTCCGGCAAGGACTATTTTTTTGTCACCATATAACAATTTTGAGCTTGGTGGCTTCTCAATCGGTTATATCATTGTGGCCTCTGAACCGGCAGATAGCTAAGTCTCATCTTTTAGTACGGGAAGGACTATTTCTTTGTCATCATATGACAAAATTTTGAGCTTGGTGGCTTCTCAATCGGTTACGTCATTGACAAAATTTTGAGCTTGGTGGCATCTCAATCGATTACGTCATTGCGACCTCTGAACTGACAGATAGCCAAGTTTCATATTTTAGTCCAGTAAGGACTATTTTCTCAAATGTGTGACTAACTCTCTCGGCTTATCACCGCTGATTAGATTAGTTATATCATTATTCCGTTTCCTTTTAAGGTCTGCAATACAACTTGAAAGTAAGAATTCAAAAGATAAAACAAGTTGGAAATGCGACAGGGGAGTCAAATAAAATCACTTTTTATTGATTCCAAAAGAGGGATACATGAATGCACAGATTACAAGCTACGACGGCGCTTCATAGGATTTGATCCATTCTTCAAGAGTGGCCAGCCTAGTCTTCCTCTCTTCAGCAGCCCTGACAAGTGCCTGCGACCTCAACTCGGCCTCATTAAAGCTCGCCGTCTAGATCAAGCGAGCTTCAATTTCAACCAAGGTTACCTTCTGTGCTACCTCCTGCCGCAAGACTTCGTCATTCTAGGCCTTAAGCTGCTCAAGCCGAGCAGTCTCTTCAAGACGCACTGGTTCAGCCTTGGACAAAAGGAGATTAGCTTTCTTGATCATTTCCTTGGCCTTTTCAATTTTATCCTCAGCGTTAAGAAGAGCACTGCTAGAAATGTCTATGGCATCCCCGAGCTCTACTTTCCTTGTCTCCAAGGATTTTAAATCAGAAGAAATTACCTTAGCAGCTTCTTGAGCGGCGAGATGAGCTTCATGCATCTGAGCAATAAGATGCGCAAGATGTTCGTTGACTGAAGACTCCAGATCTGAATGGCTAAGACGGCGCCATTCGTCCACATCCCTCTCGAGTCTGTCTACCAGAAGCTCCAATGTGGCGGCCTGGTCATCACCTCCAAAGTCCCGGATACTGTCAATGCTTCAGGAGAGGACCACCTTTAAAGCAGAGAATGAGGTAGTCGAGCCCTTCAAGACCAAAGCAATGGATCGCTTCAAGCTCTTATAAAAGCTGTCGACTAACTCAGCCACGAATTCGTCCTCGGCCTCAATTACTCCCGGCAAACGAGCAGCCCCTGGAGACAGAGTTTCCACTGGCTTCACTGGTGTAACTATGGAGGAAATAATAGAAGCACTGGCTGCAGCAACACGAGGGGTCGTCGGTGATCTCGGATGAGTCCTCATTGAGACCAGTACACCAGCCACAACTGAGGTAGGACTAGTGACTATTTCTGGGAGAGCTGGCTCAACCACCAATGTTAGGAAAGTAGGACTGGTAATCACCTTCAACTCCGCGCTCGGCAAAATAGGCGGCACCGGCAAAACCGATGGCATCTCACTTACCGATATAGTTGGAAGTGAGGTTGGTTCCATGACTACTGTTCTCTCAATCCCCTTTCCTCTGGCAGGTTCAGGCTGATAAGAGGACAACCCGTGATACAAAGCATCCAACTCAGCAGCATCTACCGCGGTCGAAGTACTCGCTTCACCCCTCACCCCTTCGCGAAGACTGGCTGGTTCCCTCGAAGTCGATGTACCCAAAAGTGGAACACCTGTATCGTGACAAGACTTTGTTTAAGCAAGGCGTAATGAATAGCAGGAGTCGAGAGGTCAAAATACTACCAAAAGATGATATCGCCTCAACTGCCGTGGCCGCAGTCTCTCTCTGAAATCCTTTGACAACGGCTTCAGTCCTCTCAGGATCCATAGGAAAGTCTTTGGCAGAGTCAACACGGATGGCCGGCCCACCTTCACTTGCCGAACCTTCTGTGGTCCGCCCAGAAGAGCTAGAAGCTACGGGACTTCCTTTTGAAGTCCCAGCACCTGAAGGACCTACATCAGCCCCATTACCTCCAGACTCTTCCGAGATGGCGAAATAGCCAGCTTCATCGCCTTCTCTATAAGTGAACAGGGGATCATAATGCTCCCCTTGTTCTCCGACAGCCTCAGCTCTCGGGTCTTTCACCGCCTCGGTTCCTGAGTTATGAAGTAAACAGTAAGCTGTATGGAACATATAAGAAGTATATTACAAGAACGGAGCTGATCTTACCCGGGTCCGGAGCAGCTTTACCAGTAGTCTGCCTAGGAGTCGACAACCTAATGACTAATGGAGCAGGAGGAGGAGGCACTGCAGATGATTCGCCCTCTGTGATAACCGTAGGAGCGTAGCGACGAGGCTTCTTCACTACCCTCTTCCTACGAGATCCACCTTCCCGCTTTCGCTTGAAGTGGACGTCAGGATCTTCTTCCTCCACTTCTTCCACATCAACATGTTCCATGGGGGCCGTGCCTACCCCACCAGAAGCAGTTGCTGGAGCCTCAGCACCTGTATCCGCTTCAAAGCGAGGACTTCCTGCATCTGAGGCTTCGCTATCATCAACAGCAATGAATTCCCCGAGGCCTGGAACGCGGACCCTCTTACCCTCGCTCTTCTCAGTGACCTTCCGCTTCAGCCGCTGAGAGATTAACTTCACACCAAAGGAATTAATAGAAAATTCAGTGGGTGTGGAGATCAAGTTCTATACCACTGACAGAATCCCAGGGTCGTCAGAAGGTTCGGAGTCCTTAGCGGCATGCACAGTCGCGCCTCAGTACAGCCAGCAATGAAGAACCGCGAGACACGAGCTCCATCGATGAGGCTCCCCATAAAGGCCAAACTGCTGTTTGGATTATCTACATACAGTTGGTCATATCCAAACTGACGGGCAAACCGATTCGGAACATAGGGCTCCAGGTAACAGGTGTCCCCGCTTCTATACAACAAGTGGGATGGCCGGATGCTAACCAGCCATTCGAAGACTCCCCGACTCAATGACGTCTGCCCTTCCCCTACATCCTTGAATTCTTCACCATAGCCTGCATCGCGAATGTAGGGGAAGCATCGAAAAAGGCTATAGACGTCATGACGGCACAACAGTTTATTGACCGCAGCCACATAAGTCTTTGACCACGAACACCCCTCGAATCAACGGAAAAGCGCCATGCGAACACCTTCTGGGGGCTCCTATCCGGGTTGGATAATGGAGGGACAGTGAAGGGCGAACCATGCCATCAAATAAGTATATGGCAAACCAATTCTGGGTTTTGGTCCGTCGCGAGGCAAGATAGTCCCCTTTTCTCGCTTCGTTGTTGGTGGCCTACAGAAAGCCTCCGTCAATCCACGAGGCCTCTTTGAATACAGCACACCATGGCTAGAAGAAGTCCAAGAGAACGACCATGGACTAGACGAACAGCGGGCAATAAGACAGTCGGATGAATGACATCGCCAGACGAGGATGGCACCACACATCTCTTCAACCAGACCGTTAAAAAACCAGCCAGAAGTGCCTTCCGGGCGTCGGTCAACGAGCCTGGTGGTGGAAACTCCGAAGAATATCACCTTTTTCATAGGGTCCGTCATCTTCTTCCAGAATCAAATCCCCTTGGGAGTGCTCTTGCATCCGGCGAAAGATGTTTCATCTGCAACTCCACAATGAGCCGCTTCAGGAGTACCTTCCAGGTCAGGGAACAAATAATTTTCCCAGCTCTTCAAACTGCATGAAGCTCCCTTATGGCTCCCATGCATGCTGGAGCAAATGTAGAGGTGGCACATCAATTCTCGGTAAGTCTCAAACAAGACGGGCTCTTGCTTCTCCAGAAGTGCCAATTCTGCCTCGCACGGGAAATATTCTTCATATGAGAGAGACCCCAAAGGCAGAGCAGAGGCTTCCCACATCTCGTACAGAGCCATACCCAATTCGCCAACAGGGGTGAAGAAGGTCTCTGTAGACGGGTAGTACAACTCAAAGATGGTGAAAAGTTCGCTACGCTCATCTGAATGCCATAACAGGTCGCCCTAACGGCCTCGTAAAGTCCCAGCCTCTCCAGATCCTCCTTAAAATGGGCAAGGACATATAGAGTCAGGTCCTTCCACCATGCCTTGGGAGGATGAATCCACCCCGGGGTCCTGAAATCAGTAGCTGGATAATTGCCACAATCCTTAAAGAACTGATGTCCAAAAGTCTGAGCCACCGCAGGATTTTCTCCCACTGGGATATTTGGAAGTACGTTCCCAGGATGGAGACTCAATATGCAGCGAGGAGGACCCGTCCTTATGTAACCGGGGGACGGAATTGTCAACTTCCCTACGTGAACGGAATCGGTAGTCCGCGCCACTTGCCACTGCATCTTCCGAGCCCTCGTCACACATTGAAAGAAGGACAAGGGAAAATGCCGCTTGTTAGATGGGAGATAGTACTTCTCACTATCCAATTTGAAAATCAACTAACCCTCTCCGGTTAGCAGCTGGTGATCGTTGTCTGGCGCTGCATCTCCGAACATGAAGCCGGGCTTTCGATAGATTCTTCGGTTAGAATCTTCAAGGGGAGCAGTAGTTAAGATGCTCCTCATGGTGCGCTGATCCCCAGCATGAATAAGTGCATCCCGAGCAGGAGCGCTTTGCTCGCTGAATAGTGAAGCCTGCCCTTGGAATTACAGGCTAACGTTGCCATCCAGCCCCCTGGCTGTGCCAAAGAGACTGTTCAGAGGACTAGGAGTATAGTGCACAGCGAAAATAAGGAGAAACTATGATTAGTTCATCGACTGAAGGAGAGCTAAAACAAGAATGTAATTTTTGTTAAGGCATAGCTTCACTCTCTGAGCGAAGCTGGCCTAACAATAGCTTCGCCCCGAAGCTCAGCTTTGCAGCTACAGCTTAACTCCGCACTCCACATGAAGGCAGGATGTAGAAAAATATCTAAGTAGTAGCTTCGCTCTGAAAGCCTGGCCTCAACGCGAAGGAGCCCCAAGAGCTAACTTCGCCAGAAGAATACTGCTGCTTAAAAAAAAAAATATTTCAAGGGCATTAAGGTCCTTTTCCAAGCGCGCTTCTAAAGCTAACTTTGCATCCTATCATCCAACAGGATGTGAACCGCCTAAGGGATAGCTTCGCCCGGAAGCTTGAAGAAGAGACCGTTCAGTTCTAAGATTCCCAATCAAGAAATTAAGAGAAATTAAGGGATTTGAACTCCCTGAGATCACTGGATCACAATGGATCGTTCTAGATTCATTATGAAATAGTCGAAAGATTGGCTTCAAGAAGAGATGAAAATCTCTGAACAAAAAGGAAAGATTCCTACCCGCGATAGGTCGTTCGATGACCGAAGGAGGAGAAGGACCCTCCGTCGTGGAAGTTGCTACCTCCTTTCCTGCTCGTCTTTTGGGAGCCATTGGAGAACTGAAGAAGTTCTTGAAATTCCAAATGTAGGAGAAAGAAGAAGAAGAGATTTGCAGTTCTCTGAAAATTTAAAGAGAAGTTGTGCCTTCTCTTGCAGCCCGATCAGGCTTTTATAGGCTAATGATTGCCTAAAACTCCGCCTCCTCGAAAGGAGCGCAGGCAGTCATTTCAAATTAATTTGAAATGGCGCCTAAAGCGCCTTCCCAAGAAGCGTTACTTCAGCCCCTCTAAGGGCTAACTCCGCCGTGAGTCCAGTGTTGACTTAGTGCGACGCTTGAGTTACTTCGCTAACAAATATGCCTTAGCTCCGCTAAAAGCACATCTCTAGCTTCGCGAAAATTTTGTGCTAGCTTCGCCAGAAACTGGCTCCTGACTTATTTGGAAGTCTGTCTTCAGCTTCGCTAGATGCTTAGCTCGGCTAAGAGTTTTCATTTCCTCCTAAGGAAAAGGCTTACCGAAGCTAGTCCACTCCAGGTGTTCTCGGATCAAAAAGTAGGGAAACAAAGCAGATAAACAGTAGAAAATAAACATTTTATTTGATTCAAAAGGGAAGATGTATTGACGCTACATCAAGGTGGTTCGTACAACCGAATCATTGCTCCAAAGGCATACAAGTGGTCCTATCTACTTCCAAGCCAAACTAACGGGACACGAAAGGCCTTCCTCCTACACAAGGCCGTAATCCTTCGCATAATGGCAAATTTTGCCATCAAGAAGTTGGATCTTCTTTGATGAAAATTGGCAAAGGACCGGTTGCCACCAGGAAGCCGGATCTTCTTTGATGAAAATTGGCAAAGGAAGGATCCGAGACCTTACAGGTGACGTCCGCTTGCCCGAGGTGATCATCTCGGATAAGGGACTACCTGCCCCTTCTCGAAGTGGATCATCTCGGATAAGCGACTATCAACCTCTTCTGGGAACACGCATCAGCTGTTCCAGTTTGTTCCTCCTGCTTAGGATTAAAGTTTCAACTGGAAAATCAAGAGGCAAGTTTCTGGTCTCTTTCATCAAGATGAAAGACGGGCGAGCATAGTTCACTGCAATACAAACTGGAAACAAGTTAGCAGTAAATCAAAGAAAAATGCAAGCATGATACGCTAAGTCAAATTCTTTGGGCGAAGCAATTTATATCCGATCCAGTTGCGCTTTAAGGATGGATTTCAGTTAAGCAGAGGATAGCCTCGCTTGCGCAGTGATGATGGGCTAGCTCAGCATAAGCCAAGTCTTAGCGCCGCCTAAGGTAGTTATACTGAAGGAGCGTCAAAAAGAGCTAAGTCCTAGCCTTACCTATATGGCTAAGGCAGACTGATCCAAAGGGACGCAGTCTTGACCCCACCTATAGGCAAGACTGGCTCAACCTTGAAGAGACTAAGTCCCAATTCTTGCCTATGTGGCGAACTTAACAGGCAAGCATGGAATGATCTTTCTTTGATCAAGTGAAAATGATAGCTTCGCCAAAGAAGCTGGGAAATAGGGCTGAAACCCTTCTATGCAAATCAGTCAAATACAAAATGAAGAACAAGGGAAATCAATCCCTGAGGCAGCTGATAAAGCTAAATTAAGGGAGATAAACTCCCTAAAGTCACTAGTCCATTGGTAAAGTCTCTGGATGACCGAGATTCACCAGTTCTTGGCCGGTTAATAACCAGAGTGGGCACCCCCACTATTTCAGAGATCTGAGTACCCTTCTCTGAACAACTCGGAGATGTCATGAATGGACTGTTTCCTTAAAGAGGACTTCAAGTGTCATATTTATAGGCCTCATGGCCTGATCACACCGCCGCTACTTCAAGCTTAGAAGTGCGAGCGAATTTAAGACATTCAAGTATTGATCCTTAAGAAAGGGAATAGTCTCCCTCGGAAATGCGCACAGAAGCAATGATCTTCCTCGTTAACGCAAGAAAGATTATTCTAACCTCGAAAAAGGAGCAATCCTTCTCGAAACTAGCCAAAAGGCAGTTGGCCTCGCGAAAGGAACGATATTCCAAGACCGATTTGAAGCAAAACTACTTCGGGAGGCTCGAACGCGAAGCCACCCGACGCGAAGCTACCCAGAATCGCGAATCTACACGATTCCTCGGCGAACATATTCTAATCCGGAAGCAGGATTGAAAGCGAAGCTGAACTCAACCACCATGGCGACGTTCGTACTTCACATACCATCAATTAAAGCAATTCAAAGTATTTCGAAGTCTGAACCATTCCATTGCAGACTGTCGAAAACTTTGAAGGGGGTCTTGTTGACACTCTAAAAAAGACAAGATTCCTGACTGGTCTGAACAATGTCTAAACTTGTTGACATTTATAAAAGACAAGTGGTAGACAAGCTGACGACCAGTTTTTTTACTCATCTCTGAAGGACAAATCAGCAACTTGGACTCTACTGATCCAGTGAAGCAGACAGTAAGCCCAGATTGTCTTTGAAGAGACCTAAGCAGGTCTAAGATGCTAGGTTAGCTTAACACTTAGCATCACATGAGCCCAAGGGGATAGCCTCACCTGAGAGGCTAAGTTTGTCTAACTTCGCCTCGAAGCTGTTCAAAGTTCTATCAGTGAGCTAACTTACAGTTTCGCCTGAAGCGCTCAGTTAACTCCGCAGAGAGTTAGCTTTGCTCAAAGCCATACGCAACCACGCAGAAGGATGGTAGCTTCGCCACAAATGTTTATCCAGCTGCGTTGAAGAGCTTTCCTCTGACTTCGTCAGATGCTCCTTCTAGCTCCGCTGCGAGCTCGACGCGGCAGCTCCGCTGCGGGTTTTTTATGGTCACCTTTGACCAATCAAATCTCCAGATGAGATCAAATCTATTCAAGATCAAATCTAATCGAGATCAAATCTGAGATCAAATTTGGCAGTTGTTTACCATAATCTCTTGACTCTCCTAAAACAAGTAAGAGGATCAAGGGAGATCTTTCGGTTATTTGGAAAGAATCAAAACAGATCAGGAGATCGACGCTACCTGCTATTCCTACCTTTGCAGAAGCTGATTCTAGCCTCGCGGCAAGGCTACTTTTTAGATTTAAACAGATTGACTCAATCTGTTTTCAGATTTTCAAGGGACAATTATACCCCTGCTCTCCCTATAAATAGCCCACCAGGGGTACACGGAGACACAGACGCGCACAGGCAGAGAGCACGCACAAGGCGCAGAGGCTGAAAAAATAGAGAGAGACGACTAAACAGAGATCTATTCTCTTGCTTCCAAGAATCTAGAGAACTGCTTCTCTAATCAGGGTGCTAATACCCTAAGATCTTCCTCCCTCTCAAGGAATCTCCGGAACCAGGCGAGAAGGAATTTTCAAGTGGAGGCAGTTTGAGAAGTAACAAGAGGGTTTTACCAACCTTCTGTTCTCTAATTCCCCAAACTAGGCGAGAAGGGAATCCCATCGATCGCATCGTTAAAGGGACTAAGTGGTCACGCACTGATCAGACTCCTATCGGCACACTTCTCTAGAATCTCAGAGGAGATCTACTTGTAATCTTTTTAGAATACTTGTAATTTAGCTCCTCGACCCCTTTTTGTAAGTTTTCCCCTTTGCAAAATTAATGGAAATCAATGTCTGTATTGATCGCTCCTGATTTAAATCCTATCAGAAAAAACGTGGAGGAAGTGTGATCCTGACAGATGACTCCACTAGAGAAATAAAAGGAACTAGATGCATTACTGTGAAGAAGACTTTCGAAAAAACTCTGACTCTTCAAGGCGTCCTGCATGTACTCACGTTTCGGAGAAATCTGATTAACGAATCTTCTCTTCTTAGAGCTGGCTATATGATTGTCAAGGAATCTAATAAATTTATAATTTTCAAGTTAAATATTTTCATTGGAAAGGGTTTTGTTTATGATGGTTATTTTGACTCAATGTAATCAATCCTTCTGATAATAAAATTTCTATTCCTGTTACTTTGAACATTGAGTCTTGTGATATCTGACATGAAAGATTGGGACATGTTAACTTCAATTTCATCAAGAAAATGATTAACTTGAATTCCATTTCAAAATCTTCTTTGTTTCATCTTCTAAATGTGAAATATGTGTTCAAGGCAAACATATCCGAACACCTTTTCATTTTATCACAAAAAATTCTGAACCCCTCGAACTTACTCATAATTATGTGTGTGACTCTAACAGAGTTCTCATCCGAGGTGGTAGAAGATATTTTGTGAATTCATTGATGACTACTCCAAATTCTGTTATGCATATCTTCTCAAATTCAAGAATGAAGTTCTCGATTGGTTTAAGGTGTATAAAGCTGAAGTTAAAAACCAACTTGATAAGAAGACCAAGATCCTAAGATCTGATCGTGAGGGGGAGTACACCTCAAACGATATGACAGAATTCTGCCAAGAACACGACATTATTCATGAGGTAATTGCTCCATATACATTTCAGTCCAATGGTGTAACTGAAAGAAAGAACAGAACACTGATAGACATGATTAACTGCATGATACTCAACTCAGGTGCACTTGAGAACTTTTGGGGAGAAACTCTCCTTTCTGCCTGTTTCATTCTCAATAGGGTTCTCCAAAGAGACTCTGATGTTACTCCCTATGAACATTGAAAGGGGAGAAGTCATAAAATCCAATTCTTTAAAGTATGGGGTTGTCTGACAAAGGTTTCAATACTTGAACCGAAGAAAAGAAAAATCGCCCTCAAGACTTTGATGCTATCTTTATCGGATGCACTTGATAGCAATACTAACCGATTCCTAGTGGTTAACTCTGAGATTAGTGAAATATCCAACAACACCATCAATTAAGTTAGGATGTTTATTTTAAAAACATCTTTCCTTTTAAAATTACAATTCTTAGTAATTCCTCTATTACTCCTACTTCTTATATCTATTCTTCTAGTTCTACTCTTGTTACTAATTTTGAGCCCAGAAGTAGTAAAAGAACTAGAACTTTTACATTTCTTTATCTATCTTGTGAAAGGTGAACCTAACTTCTTCAAGGAGGCAATAAACTCTTCAAGGAGGCAATAGATTCTTCTGAGTCTTCTTACTGGAAAGAAACCATTGGACAGTGAGATCAAATCCATCATGGAGAATAGCATTTAGATTCTCACTGACTTTCCTCCAGGATGTAAACTTGTAGGTTGTAAATGGATCTTTAAGAAGAAACTCTGACCCGATGGCATTGTCGACAAATACAAAGCCAGATTAGTTGTCATACAAAAGGTTGACACGTATTCTCTTGTTGCCAGGATCTTTTCCATGAGAATCCTTCTAACATTTGCTTCAATTCATAACATTTTCATACATCAAATGGATGTTAAAATTGCTTTCTTAATGGAGATCTCGAAGAAAAGACCTATATGGACCTCATAGCCAAGAGACAAGAAAACAAAGTCTGCAAACTGGTGAAGTTATTTTATGATTTAAAGCAAGCACCTAAATAATGGCACCAAAAGTTTAATAAAGTTGTTGCACAATTTGAATTCATTGTCCATGAACATGACAAGTTCATCTATTTTAAAAACTTTGATAATAAGTATATTATTTTTTGTTTATATGTAGATGATATTATTATTCTTGGAACTTCTCTTGATGTAATCCAAAGGGTAAAGAATTATCTCTCCCAAAACTTTGATATGAAGAATCTAGTCCTGCCGATATGATATTGGAAATGAAAATATTCAGAATCTCTAATAAAATTTCTTTGGGTCTAGCTCATAGCATTGAAAGATTGCTTAACAAATTTGATTTCTACATTACTAAATCAATGCCTACACCCTATGATTCTTCAATTGCTTTGAAGAAGTACACGGGTAAGCCTGTATCTCAGCGGAATACTCTTAATTAATAGATTCACTTCTCTACATTTCCAACATGATTAGGCCTGACATCTCTTACGCAGTAGGTAGATTAAGTAAAACACCAGTAATTCTAATGGAGAACACTGGACTACACTAGAGAGAGTTTTCAGATGTCTTAGAGGCACAATTGGCTATTATCTGACTTACATTAGATATTCTGATGTTATAAAAGGTTAATGATACCAACTAGGTCACTAATTTCAACAGTGTTAAGTCTACTATCAGATATGTATTCATGTTCGGTGGTATTGCTTTGTCCTAAAAATCCTGTAAATAAACAGTGATTGCCAGGAGCACCATGGAGTCTGAGTTAATCGCTCTAGACACTACTTGCTCTAAAGCTGAATGGTTAAAAGATCTTCTATCGAAATTCTTTATCGTGCATAGACCTATAAGTTCAATTTCTATTTATACTAATTCAAAATCCACCATTGAAATTCTAAAGTAAGAGAATGCTAATAAGAAGATGAAAAAATACATTCAAATCAGACTTAAGTCTATTCAGCACCTATTGGGCAAAGTTATAATTCTGGACTTTATAAAGTCTGAAAAGAATTTTACTGACCCATTGACTAAGGGGCTGTCTAAGAGTGTGGTCCTAGAATCATCGAGGGAGATGAGATTAAGCCCTAGTAGTGTTCACCGATAGTGAAAACCGAACCTACTTGATTGGTAGCTAGTGCCATGAAAGAGGTTCAATGTGGTAGAAACAAGCTAGACTGGTGATACTCTTGTGGAGCATCAACTCGGATATATTTGTCCTATGTATAGCATTGTAGCTACTACCCCTTCTCTATGGTGATGATGCCCTTATGTACAACTAGATAAGGTTGAGTTTAATTCTTAATAAGTCCAACAAGTGTAGTGTGGAGGGTGTATCCTCCAGCTGTAATACCTTTTGAGAACTTACCTATGTGAGAGGAACCGTGATGAGTTGGTTATTGGAAGTATGGCCTTTAACGTTCAACCCGCCCGCTCAATAGATGGAGACTTACTGTGTGTGTTTTCATCAATATCTGGTTAAAGATGCCTAATTCAAGGCGTAGTCCATTATGCCTCTCAGGTGCCGACGAATTCACTAAGGGTAACTTCAAGGTTGTAAGCTATTTTCCTCGAACGCATAGTATGATGTTGCCCGACTTTATTCTCGTTTTATAATTTGAGATTTATGATTTGTTTGTATTTTATTATTTTCTTCTGTCTTTCTTGAATCTCAATTTTGGGGGGATTGTTGGATTTTAGTGTTGGTTTTGGAAGAAAAATTGAGGTTTTTTCATATTTGCCTTGTTATTTAGCCCATATTGGATAGGCCAAGGGAATTAGAGTGGTTTAAATACCAACTCCACCAAAGACTATTGTTATGGATCATGGGTCATGGGCCAGGCTTGCCACACGCGCTCGCCACGCCTGTACGTCACGTCGCGACGCGTATGCGTGCAAATTTTTTTTGTTCGGATTTTATTTCTATACTGTTGAGATTTTTGAGTTTTGACCGTTCTTCTTGGACCCGTTCAAAGTGGATCAGATCTGCACGATCTCGGGACTGTTGCAACAGCTCGGAGTTGTTGCAACAGCTTGAACTTGCGCCCTGTCCTCGCGGGGTTGTTACAACTGACGGTGTTCGAGCTGCTATAAATACAACGTTATCTTGTCCATTCCATGTACGTGAAACAATCATATCTATTACAGTCTCCCTTCCTTCCTCATATTTTTTACATTAAATTCTGTCAAAATTTCTGAGCTAATGATTAAAGTTTTGGTGATTCTCAAAGCTTTCTTTTTCCATTCTGGGCGACAAATCTTCGTCTGACAGAGGCCTAGTTCATTGTCCTGAGTTGGGTGCTAATAGTTAACTGGGGGAGGTTTTAACGCTAGGAGAGAAGATCACTTCAAGGTCCGAATAAGGGGCAAACCATTTTCTTTTAGGGCAGTACTTCTGTACCACTACGTCACCCCAGGCTAGCAAATTTGTTTTTCCTTTTAATTCCTTTTACTTTAGTTGCAAGTTTAGGACAAGCAATTAAATTTGATTAAAAGATTTATTAATTTAATGTATTGCCTGCTTTAAATTTAGAAATACTGTTATATATCTTACACGATCAACAAACTGGTTAGTGCCCAGCTTGTATGTGCGCTTGTTCCGCAACATCGAAGGACTCGGCAAACTCAATATTGGCCTAGAATATCTTGAAGCGGTGTGCCTGCTCTGCTGCATCCTGTACGCTCGCCCATGCTGAGCCATCCATCGCACATGCTTCTCCTCCATTGATGTTTTGCTCAGATCGCGAGACGATGTGTGGATAGAGAAGCCCAAACAACCAAGACGATCAAGGCAACGCATGAGCTTTTTGTTTGTTGCCAAAGAATCCTTCATGGTTTGTTAACAAAGAATGTAATGTGTAATGGTTTGTGGGAAGTGATGAAAACATAAAGGGTTGGTGTTTGTTTATGTAGAAGTTTCAATTATGAGTTTGTGTACGTAATTTCTCTGGTGCATGCTGTGAAGTTGCTGCTGTTTTGTTCCTTGATTATTGTAATGGGATGTTGTGCAGCTGAGTAATGTTTATGTTTGTGTAGGCAAACTTTGATTGTGGAAGTATATCTAGTTAAGGGTTAATTATGGAAAATACCCATGTGTTATTCGGGGTGTTACACTAAACACTCCTACACTATAAAAACTTAGATTTTGACCCCCTTAGGGCTAGCACCATTCATTTTGCCGTCAAAGGGGGCACGTGCCCCTCTAATTAAGTAAATAAATTCTTATTTCTTAATTGACATAATTAATCATAATTAAGCAAAAAAAGCCTTCTAATTAAGCAAATAAATCCCTCCCTTTAAACAAATAACCTACCTTCTCCTCCTTCCCCTCTCCCCTGCTTCTCCCCCTCCTCTCCGACAGCCGCAACCCCCTCCTTCCTCCTCCCCCTACAGCCTACACCATCGCCCCCTCCTTGCCCCCCCCTCCCCTCCTTTAGCAGCTCCAACGACACCCGCTGCACCAAGGCCATCACCTCCGCCTCCTCGCCCCTCCTCCACCTCCTTCATCATCCTCCTCCTTGCCGGTGATCAAGTCTGAACCTGCACAGAAAATATAAAGTTTCGAATTAAGAATAAATAATGTTAAGATGCTCAATGTTTCTGCTATAGCAAGTGGCTATGCAGGTCGTGATCCACAAAGAGGGACTACGATAGAAACTTGTAAATCTTTCTAAATTACTAGATCGGTTAAAATGTTTTTCTTCGTTTTTAAAAAGATAAGAATAAGTGTTAAGACTTAAGAAGAAGAGAAGATGGTAGAAAAAATGGTGTTAGTGCTTGGAAGTGTATCTAAACTAAGTTAAAAAGAAAGAAGAATAAAAAGAAGTGTGTTTCTAAACTAGGAAATGAAAAGAAAAACTAAACTATACTTACCTCTTTGAAGCTTGCTTTACCTCTGATCCGTATCGACGACTTATCTTGGCTTGAGGCGATTATAGCAAGGTATATAGGATTTTTCCCATTCCTAATCGATCTATCAAACGTAAGTGCAAGTAGAAAATAAAAGCACAAAAGAATAATAACCATTAGAAACATATGTCCATCACCATAAGCCATCAGTGGCACTTAAAAGGACAAGGCTTAATCGAGGCTATTGGATTCATTTGGATTACAATCAAGCAAGAAAGGTAAGTAAAGCAAAAAGAAGAAGAAAAATAAGCCTTTGATTAAATCGAAAAATGATGAAAGAAAAGAAGAAGCTTTACATCAGTGTCACTCTCAATTCATACCTTCCTCTCCTTCTCTCGTGAATCTCTTCTCTAACCTAAGCTATAAAGAAATAGAAAATTACATAAAGAAAAAAGAAAAACTTGAGTTAAACCTAAAGGAATAGCCTAATTCTAACTCTCTGCTGGAGTGGTGCCCTTTTGCCTTCGGATATGCTGGCATTTATAAGAGAAATGGGATAACGGAAAGAGTATGAAGATGGGGGAGCTAACGCTCTCCCAGATTCAAACACATTGCCGCGGAAACGCAGCTCTGGCCGCGTTTCTACGGTCTGGATCTGGCCAGAGTGTCAGATCTAGGGAGCCGTGGTCCGTTGATTTCTGATACGCTTTTATCTTCAATTAGATTTTCAGTTGTGAGCTCTGGATTTAATGATATCTCCATTGATTCTTCAGCTAATCAAATGGATCCATAAAAATTCGAATTTAACCGGTTTTCATTTGGTGTTATCTTCTCTGATTTGCTCTGATCAGCACTAATCCTCTTTAAATCTTCTGTCCTAATTCTTAATTTTGATTTAAACTCAATTAAATTTAAGAGGGCTTTCGGGCTCGTTTCTTTTCTATCTTCATTAGAAAAGGACTGCACATCATTTAGACAAAAATAATATTAAAAACCAGAGTTTATTATAAAACAAATATAAAAATATGACAATAAATATGCAATGTTAGTGACAGATCACACCCCCACACCTATCTTTTGCTCATCCTCGAGCAAAACAAATAAAAAGTAAAATAGAGCTAACTTAATGTAACTCATTTTCGTATGAATCATGGTTGTACTTAGCACGTGCAACAAGTCGTTGAACCCCTAGTTTATCCCGAGAGGACGAGTTTTGTCTCGTGAGGATTTTCAGTGAATTACACCCATAAAATCCATGAAGAAAAGAAAAAACAAATTGTTAGTTGTTTTTCATTGAATATGCGGGAAAACTTATAAAAGGTCGAGTAATGAAATTACAAATAATTCTTTTAAAGAAAGGAAAAAAGAAATTACATGTAGATCTCGGTCAGATGACCTGGAAAAGCTTGCGGTGGAGCTAGATGAGAGCTTCATGCGAAGTTCATTTTAAAAGCTTCGGGGGAAGCTATATTCAGGGCCTCAAGTGAGGCTAGAAGTTAGCTCATTTGATGAGCTAAGCGAAGCCTCAGGAGAAACTAGAAAGTTAGCTCAGAGCGAAGCTGGACAAAACTTCAAGCGAAGCTTGTGAGAAAGTTTCAAGCGAAGCTAGCCCCTTTGGGCTCATGCGAGGCTAGGTGTTGAATAGACTTAGCCTTATAGGCTTGCTTTGGCCTCTGGAGTGGGCATAAAACTTGTCATCAGCTCGTCCATGACTCTAACTTTTGTAAATGTCGCCGAGTGTAGACGTTGTTCAGACTGGTTGAAGTGCTACCCGGGAGCTTGTCTTTTTGGAGTGTCAACTTTAGTATTTTTGAAAACGCATTTTGAAAGAGAGAATATTTGAAGAATTTTTGCAAAAATTTAAGTAATCTATAAGTTATAGGAACACCAAACTATTCATTCTTAAACTTAATCTCTATTCAAAAACTTTTTATCAATCAAGGTAAGGATTAAAACTGTATTTCTCATCTAATCTATTATTTTACCTTAAGTCATATGAACTTTTGTGACCGTGAATATTTGACTAAGGATTTTTTAACTCTAACTCTTATGCCTTATTTTTATATACTTTAACGGTAATATCCCTTAGTTCTACCAGGCTTTCTAGTTCGTCCATGTAACGAGCCTTTAATCGATGACTCTTAAACCGGACGGTCTTAGGGCGCCGGGTGAGAAAACACCCCAAGGACTTAAGGACTTGAGCAAACAAGGCAACAAAACTAAAGATTTTAATTTATAGTATGGAACACTTTTAGGGGTGAATACTTATGCTCTATGAGGCACAAATACCCAGCTTAATTAGATATATATATATATATATATATATATATATATATATTCTTTTTCCCTTTTTTAATAAGACATAAGATCTTTGTTTTTGAACCCTAAGTGTGTAAGTGTATAAAGTATGCATATTTCATCAAGATAAAAATCAAGACTAAATTATCTTTTCAATTGTTTTTTCTTGACCTTAGAAATCAAACAAATAATCTTATTTGACCATATATAAGAAATCCTAATTATAATTCTCCTATTTCTTAAAATTAACTTAATTTCTTAAAAAAAAAGGTCAAAACTTTGTTTCTTTTTTTCAAAAAGTTTTTAAAATAAAAAATATTTTTTATATATATAAAAAGAAAACCTATGATATGTTAGAACCTTTCGCCACACCTATCTCATGCATTGTCCTCAATGTATGAATAAATGCATATGTGCATGAAAAAGAAGAGAGAAGGAAAAATGTTACATCAAAGTGGTGGTTCTGGTGGTGGTCAGATTGAGCCAAGCGTTACTGCCCAATCTAAGTAATGTGGAGTTTTAAGGAACCCACCTTTTATGACCTCTTTTCTATTTACAGTTTTATCATCCTCTAGTTGATTAGGATCATGCAACATCCTAACATGAAAATTATCCCCGTTATATGATCAATCTTAGAATATCATCTCAGAGTCATTATGGTCTATGCCTAGGTCCAACAATAGAATATGATTCGATGAGATGGTTGACTTAGGCTCAAGAATGAAAGGTTGGAGAATCAATACTGACTCAAAAATATGACTTAAATCAAGTTTAGATTCGAAAGTCAAATTTGATTCAAAAGTTTGGTCAAATCAAAGAATTGAAATTCACATTCTTTTCTCATCAATGGAATGTGATTATCCAAAATAGGTGGTTCAATTTCAAATTCTATGGGTACAAGAATCAATGTTGTCTCGGGAATTGGGTGCAAATCGGGTAAGGATATCGGAGTCAACATAGATTTGAAAATTGGAACTGAATCACAGAGTTGGAGATCGAGGTCATATTCACATTCAAGTTCAATCTAATTGAATAGAAAACTTATCAAATTGTCAAAGGATTGTTATTGGTCAAGTTCAAGATGTTGTGGTAAAATTGAATCTTGGTTAAAGTCTCCAAGACACCATGATTCTTGATTCCTATCAATATGGCTTGGGAAATCTAAAATGATCAATAATATATTAGGTAGATTCTTTTCATTCCTATCATTTATTATGTTGACCAAATGACTAATTGTTACTTCTAGCCTATTGATAGATTGGTTACAACAAAAGTTGATTGATTGAATTCATTTTGACACTGAACCAAGGCTTTCATCCTATCTTCCCAGTTAATCGGTTCTTCTTCTTGTTGTGGTGGGACTTAGAAAATGGAATAAGGATCTTGAATTTAGAAATTTTTGATAGGATTGTGAGTCCGTCAAGTTTTGAACTTGTCACTCGGACTCATGCAAGAGTTCTAGAATCTTATCATTTTCGGACTTAATCAAGAATTTCATCCTCTTTTCGAAATCCGATTTTTCCTCTACTGGTTGTTCTAGAAAAAAAAATATATGGAGCCGAATGTTGGTAAGGTGGTTGACCATATGACTCGGGGCAATTGTATCCCCATTGACTCGGTGAAGAGTGGAGATGATGATTATTCTAGTCTTGTTCATAATATTAGGGTGGGGCATATATTGATTTGGATAAAACCAATCCGACATTCTTGGTTGGTTAAAATTATGAAATGCCGGGTTAGTGTTATCCGAAAAAGAAGTCGGGGTGCAATATGGATTACTATTAAAATTGAAAAAATTATTATTCACAATGACAAAAGCAAACAAAAATAAACAAACAAACAAATAATCAAATAAAAAAAGAAAAATCTAGCCTAAGTTACGGTAGACCTTAGACCTAAACGACTCTTAACTGGTTAGATTATCCATGGGAGGTATATTGCAGTAATCTGACCACAAGTTAATCGGCCAGATAGGGGCAAGATCAGTGAGAGGTACTGTGCATGAGAAATGTACCTAATTATATCAAACTACTGTTCTTCGAGGTTTCGCCTCTTAATCCCCAACATTTGACATCGATTTGACAAGAGTTAAACACTAACAACTTTCTCCTTAGGTCAATCTCTTAAATGAGCCCGAGATATCCCTAGGGCCAATGTCTACTCAATTTTAGTTAGAATTAAATCAGTGAGTGAGGAGATGATTTTTGGACTAAGGAAGGGTAATGACTTTCCCACCTTATCTTGTTTATAGTTATGCCCTTAATTGTTTTAGTTCTCGTGTGAAAGTATATAACAAAAAATACACTTAAGCAACGAATATCACTCAAACGTGTTTCCTATGCTACATGCGATGCAGACGTACCTTTGCTCCAGTGCTCTTCAATAGTAATATAAAATATAGCGAAATTAGACAAATGCCTAAATGCATGTCTAATCATTTTTTAGCAATTACAAACAATATTTTACTGTTTAGATTAGAAAAGTGTACAGAATATAGTAAAAAGAAAAATTAAAGACTGCAGAAGTTGTATCTTGCAATGTAAAAAAAACTTGCAAAAAAGAAAATCTATTAGTAGTTCTACTAACGCGGAAACACGGCTTCTGCCGTGGAAAGCCGCGTTTCCGCGGCAGAATAGTATCCCCCTATGCTCTACTTTCTTGAGCAGAGGCACAAGGCAACATGTACTCCACTGCAGCTGCTAGTTTTCAAAAATTTGCCTCTGCACGCTAAAAGAGAGAAGAAAAAAGTTAACCAATTGAGTAAACTTAAAAAGAAACTTACCGTCTCTACTCGGCACCGGCACTAAAATTTTGATCTAGTCTGAACCTGCACAGAAAATATAAAGTTTAAAATTAAGAATAGAGAGTGCTAGGTTGCTCAATGCTACCACTATAGCAAGTGACTATGCGGGTCTTGATCCACAAGGAGGGGCTGCGATAAAAGTTTTGTAAGTGTTTCTAAATTACTAGATTGGTTAAAATATTTCTTCTTAGTTTTTAAAATAGTTTTTAAAAAAAAAATGTTAAGAGTTAAGAAGAAGAGAAGAAAGAAGATGGTAGAAGAAATGATGTTGGTGTTAGGAAGTGTACCTAAACTAAGTTAAAAAGAAATAAGAAAAAAAAAGAAGTGTGTTACTAAACTAGGAAATGAAAAGAAAAACTAAACTATACTTACCTCCTTGAAACTTGCTTTACCTCTGATTCGTATCCATGACTTACCTTCGCTTGAAGGCGATCATGGCATGACATATAGGATATTCCCATTCCTAATCGATCTATCAAATGAAAGTGCAAGCAAAAAATAAAAGCAAAAAAGAATACTAACTATTGGAAACAGATGTCCATCACCATAAGCCATCAGTAGCTCTTGCAAGGGCATTAATCGAGGCTATCGAATTCATTGGATTACAATCAAGTAAGGAAGGTAAGTAAAGCAAAAAGAAAAAGAAAAATAAGCTTTTGATTAAATAAAAAAACGATGAACGAAAAGAAGAAGTTTACATTGGTGTCACTCTCAATACAAATCTTCCTCTCCTTCTCTCATGAATGTCTTCTCTAACCGAAGCTATAAAGAAACAGAATATTACATTTAAAAATAATGTAAAACCTAAGTTAAACCTAAAGCAGTAGTCTAATTCTAACTCTCTACTAGAGTGGTACCCTTTTGCCTTCGAAAATGCAGGTATTTGTAGGAGAAATAGGATAAGGGAGAGCGTACGAAGATAGGGGAGCGTTAGCTCTCCCAAATTCAAACACAGAAAACGTAGCTCTTGCCACGTTTATGTAGCCAGGATCTGGCCACAGGGCCAGATTCGGGGAGCCGTGGTTCGTTGATTTTTGATATACTTTTATCTTTAGATTTTCAGTTTTGAGCTCTGAATTTGGCGATATCTCCGTTGATTCTTCAGCTAACCAAATGGATATATAGAAATCCAAATTTTATCGGTTTTCATTTGGTGTTATCTTCTCTGATTTGCTCTGATCTGTACTCATCCCGTTAAATCTTCTGTCTCAATTCTTGATTTTGATTTAAACTCAATTAAATATTTAAGTGGGCCTTTGGGCTTGTTTCTTTTCCATCTCCATTAGTAAAATCCTGCACATCATTTAGATAAAAGTAATATTAAAAAGCAGAGTTTATTATAAAATAAATATGAGAATGTAACAATAAATATGCAATATCAGTAACCGATCACCGACCAGATCAGATCTGGCCGATGAGGAGGAAGGAGGGGAGAGGAGTTGGAGACATACCGCCTCTGCCGCCTGCTGAGAAAGAGAAAGAGAGTTTTTTTTTTTACACTTCGATTCTAGAATACGTACCCTAACACCTGTCCTAATTTTTCGCTCGTATTTGCGTCATTTCATGTACTTATTGACTTGCATTTGACCTGAAATTTGGACAGTAGACCCAACTCTAGGTCAATACTTCGCCCATAATTTTTTTCAAAATTTTTTCTTTTAGTTTTCTCTTTTTATTTTCCTTCTCCTTTTCTTTTCTTTTCCTTTCCTTTTCTTCTTTTTCCTTATTTTTTCTTTTCTTTTCTTTTGGCCAAATTTTCTTTCTTTTTTCTTTCCTTTTCTTTTCCTTTCTTTTCTTTTTCTCTTTTCTTTTCTTTTCTTTTCTCCTTTTCTCTCCAACTTTCTCCAAACTTCCTCTCTTTTCTTTCTTTCTCCCCAAGCCATTTAATGGCTTCTTCCATAAGCCACCACCTCTCTTATCTCTTCTCTCTCTCTCTCTCTCTCTCTCTTCAGCAACATCCTCGGCCTACTCTCTCTAACCTTTCTCTCTTAACAACTCTCTTTCTCTCTCTAAACTTCTTTTTCCACACCACCATAGCCGCCACCCTCTCCACCACTCACCACCTTCCACCACCAACCACCTTCCACCACCACAACTACCACCCACTACCCTTTCTCTTTCTTCCATTCCTTTCTCTCTCTAAAAATCATCACAAAAATACACTCTCTCATTTAATCTCTCTCTAACTCTCATCACCATCACCTAGAGCACCACCCTCTCCTCCCTAGCCACCACCGTTATCACCCCATTACTTTCTTTCTCTAGCTTTCTCTTCTCTCTCTTCTACCGCACTTCCCCTCTCTACTTTCTCTCACTTCCTCTCCATTTTTTCCCTCCCTCTCCCTCTACAACTCACACTCTCTCTCCCTAGAGCTCACACACACTCTTTTTTCTCTGTTCGTTCTCTCTCTAAAACTCTCATTACCTCACTTTCTCTCTCTACCCTATCACTAACTCCCTCTCCTATAACTCACAACCTCCCTTTCTCTCCTCTCTCACCAAAATCGCTTCTCTCTCTAACTTTCTCTCTATCAATTTCTCTCCCATCAACCCCCACTTTCTCTCTAGCTCGCATGCTTGAGCGCAATGCTTTGGTGTTTTCCAGATTATAGGCGAGTACTCTTCCCTTGGTGGGTGTGTGTGTACGTACCCATGTACGGGTACCATTATTTAATTTTAGCATTTATGTAGAAAATACCTGTATAAATAACTGTATTGGTGTTATTAGCATTAGTTGCATATTTGGATGTATCTGGACTTGTATTTATATACCTGGCTGTCCGTTGTAATATTATAGAATTATCTGCAATTTTGTATATTTTTGAGACTAACGGTGGTGCAGGTATTTGGACTAACCGTGGTACAAGTTGCCGATATTCTGGATAAAGCTATCAGGCAAACTATCCTTTTGGGTTGCGTTGTCTGAGAGACCACTCTGCAGGCTATACAATAGGCATTGGACCTTATACTCTTTGCGTTTAGTGGTAGCTTGGCGGGGTGGTTGCCAGGTTGCAGTTACTATGGGCTTGGTAAACTATCTTTCGGGGTTGCTTTGTCCGAGAGAATGCTCTGTGGGCTATTCATTAGACTTTGACCTTATACCCTCTGTGTTTCGTGGTAGCTTGGCGGAGTGGTTCCCCACGCAGTCCTGATGAATTGCGTTGTGGCTTGTTATTATTATTTTATGTGTGTTTGTTTGGTACTAACGTTTGTGCAACTACGTATTTCCACCACCCAGCCTCTAGGCTTAACCACTCTGTGATTCTATACTACAGCCTTTGGCTTAACCTCTCTGAGGTTTATTAAAATCCTTTGGACTTTCTATATGTTCTGCTAGTAGGCGAGCTTAGCGTTTAATGCTTTATCGTTAGACTCGCCTGAGCGAAACTTTGTCGGACGACAAAATAATGTTTTGACACTTGAGTCATTCCCGTGTAGTAGCTCATCGTGCGCTTTTGTGATTATCGCTGCTCGCTGACTTTGCCCCAGCACTACTTAACTCCGCTTGATTGTGCTTAGCCGTTGTGCTCTATTATGTTCTTTTACTGGTTGTGAAGAATTTGAAATATTTAATATGATTTATTCTTGAATCATGTTACATAGCTTGTATAGTATCTGACACCTGATACTTAATCCTGATCTACAATATTATACTCATGTATTTACTTATATCTTGTATTTGGCTGGACGTTATGCTATACCTGATACTCAAGACATTCAACCTGGCACTATAATACTTGATTCAAAATGTTGACACCTGGCTTGATATTGTAACACTTGACTGGTTATAATACCTGATTCATAATTACCACTTTTATGAGGACCTGACATGATTATTATACTACTACCAGAAATCTGGTACTCCTGAACTACTATACTCTTGTACTCCTGTATTCCTAAATCCGTGTAACAGGGAGACTCCTGATATTATACTCCTGATATTACATTCCTGTTGATCCCCGTTTAAACGGATTATCATGAATACAGGATTATCGTGAATATACTCTAGACATTACACTGACAAGTCTATATTAACTAAACAACTTACACAGGAGTGGATAAAACTGATGGATACCGATATGATGTCATGTTTATAGTGTTTGGGGTACTGAAGTGTTGTGTTGGGTGCAATAAATCCAATCTGAAGTGTCGTGTCGGGCGTAATATAAGTCCCGAAAGTAGTAGCCGGATCTCATGGGCCGTTCTCCCGGGCCGAGACGGGACCCACTATAAATATAGTCTATTAATCTCTATCAGTTTTCAATAACAACTCGACTTATTCATATATGGATGTATGTGTGCTGAGGTGCCGGGACACATACCTAAATATATGAGTTGGTCAAATAATAATAATAATAATAAAATACTCATATAATAATTCGTCGGTGTATTATCGAATTTCGTGTTATTTTGCAATTCGAGTTGTATACACTCAAATTATGGTGACATGAAGTATAAGATGTATATTTGAGGGCTTCCTTATTTGGATTATCCACTCGACGTACTAATCTCATGAAGCTATAAACTGAGCTTATACAACTAGTTTTGCACGCTTTTGCTTTTGTCAGTCTTTAATTCGGATTTCATGTTTCGAAATTTAATTTGAATTTCGCGATTTGGGTTTTGATTCGAATTTCAAGTACTATTATTATTATTATTACTGTTATTACTACTATAGTACCTTACCTGCAAACTTGTAAAATACTTCATGTCTCCTATTGTTAAATTATAATATACTGCCTGCCACCTGATATATATTTTACCTGAGCTACTGTATTAATCTCCTGGCTTATTAATTCTTGATCTAGTATTGACTCTATAATTATCATCCTGAATGTTTCGCTGTATTAATGTACTTGGTCACTTGACTGCTTACTGATTTACTTCTGCCCTCATGATTATCATTTACATATGTTTACATTACTGTTCATTACCTGTCTGCATGATTTGAGTTCATGATACACTTCCCTTTACATGTTTGTTGCCTGAGCATGCCACTAGGCTTTATTTTACATACTCATTGGGTTGCTTTTCTGACAACCCGTGGACCTGCATGTCCAAATCTCAGAGCTTGGGACGTTGAAGTTTTTCTACAGAAATTTTGGCGCAGCAAAGCGTGGTGATCCTGTCGTTGCTTGTTCTCCTTCCGGTCTCTTTTGACCGGCTCTCGATATTCCTTTTCCAGCTTCTGAGCATCTGCCAGTTCTGTACTTTGTAAGTCTCTGTAAATAGTACTTTTGTACCATTTGGTGATGTAATATTCCTGTAATAATGGATCACTCTCTATGATAACAGTGTGCTTGTACTTTATATATTGGAATGTATATTATCATTGTGCTTTCGTACTCTAATTCATGCCTGTACTGATGCTTAGCATACGTATATAAGGGTATTTTCGTCCTGCATATGTATGTTGCAGTAACGTTTCCATATCCAGTAGGTCGGGGCGTTACAGGTTGGTATCAGAGCTTAGGCTCTCCTCCCTTCAGTACAACCAGATGGCAGATTAATGTGATATTAATTTGCAACTGGAGCGCGTGAGTCATTATTATAAATTCTAATTACAAGTACAAGTGTTATTTATTCCCTTTCCAATAAACTTTCCTTTGAATCTTAAAACCCTTCTATTTGTTCATTTTCAGTTTCTCGTCGTCTCTTAAACCAACTCAGATATGGAAAGATGGGAAATCTTGACGGTATTGGCCCTTCTCAAGATATCCTTAGCGGAGGAAATATTGAATTAAACATAGATAGGTTGGAGAATAATAATTCTTATATGCAAAAACAAATGATATTGACTAAAGAAAACAATAATGTCCTCAGGTCTATCTATAAACAGATATAGCAATCCTAGATGAATAATCTACTAGCATGTTGCTCACTATAGCAAACATGGATCTCATATCAAAAGTCAGTGCTCCTAAAGACTAGTTATCTCCATTAGTGAGATTAGTGGGGTTTTGTTACGGTGGCCATTACAGAGCTATACTATATAAATACTTAAGCATACATCTATCTTTGCTAACCGCACAAGGTCAGTGACATGTCCTTAGGGATAGTGTCTTTGTGCCTACCCTGAGGCAGATAAAAATTTTCTTATTTTATTAGAGGTAATTGATGGGGGAATGATGGGAGAATTGAACGGTTTAGATTTAGTAGATTTAAGATTTTATTTAAATATAAATTTGAGCAGATTTGGTTGAGATTTAGGATTAATTTGAATAAAATTTGATTAGATTTGATTTATCAATAATTGCACATATAATGCACGTATTATAGGCTATATATAGCCATTATTGAATTTTGAAAGTATGATGATTTGATTAAAAATTTGTTTTCATGTAAAATTTAGCATTATTTTGATTTAATCTCGATGATTGAATCGAATTAGGCAATGAAGCCAACATCTGGTTGCAGTCTGTGATAATACCCTTTCTTTCTTCTCTTGTTCTTCCCAAATCTCTGTTTATAACCCCCGAGTCTCAGTCTCTCTCTCTCTCTCTCTCTCTCTCTCTCTCTCTTAACCCCAATCTATTTGTCTCTCTCTATTTCTCTTTTTTACCCCATAGCCCTCTCTCTCTCTCTCTCTCTCTCTATCTTCTCCTTCTCTTTTTCACCCACTCAATCTCTCACATTCTCTCTGTCTCACCCCTTATCTCTTAGTTTGAATTTAATTTAGTATAATTTTAATTTAATTTAATAGTATAAATCTAGGATAATTTAAAGTTAATTTAGAAGAATAGATGTAGTAAAAATATAATTTCATTCTAGTATATTTCTACTGATATTGATGATGCATGTATTTATAAATTCTCTTTATGATTAATATGCTAGGTGATATGTTTTGAACATTTGAAACATAAATATTGACGTCTATATTTTTTTTTTAAATTTGTCGTGATTTTTCAGAATTTTTTAAGCTTTCTATGTAGCATTCGCGCGTATCGGCCAAGTTCATTCCGCGACGCCGCGACTGATGTGCTTAATTGTTTAACGAGTCGGCAGCCGAGACCGCGACTTTGAACCATAGTCTTATATTAAAGTTGTATCTCCACACTGTTGTAACAAAGAGGCGCTATGATATCAATTGTTACTCCCAGGATCGACATTTGCGGAACTTGGCAATATGATGGTACTTGCAAAAAAAATATTGTAAAGCAAATTAGTAATACCTAAACAAAAGAGTAATGAGAAATAACACGAGAATTTAATGTGATTCAACCCAACTTGGTCTACGTCCACAGGGAGAGAACTTGAGAGAGCTTTATTAAAAACTTGATACAAAGGGATCTAACCTTCCTCTTGAACCCACGAGAGTATTTTCCTTCTCTTTGAATCTACATCTAGATTACAGGAGCATACCTTCTCTCTATGCACCAGCACTTTTCTCCTCTCTTTCTTGGCTTTCTTGATGTTTTCACTTTTTCTTCACACTTTACAATGCTAGGTTATACTTTTATTTATAGAAATTTATCATGCAACTCCTATTTGAATTATGAGATGATCTTGGCCATTTGATGCTTGAAGAATCTTGATTAATCTTATTCGAAGTTGATCTCCTTGATCTAGAAGAATTCTAAATCTTTCATTCTTTAGAAACAAATCTTCATTGAATAGAATCTGAATCATATTCGTACTCTTCCAGAAAAGGAAACTCATAGGCGCCTGAAAAGGAATGCTCCATCTTGATTTGCTTCTTCTGCTTCAAGTCATCGTTTTCTCCAACTCAATTAGATTTTCTTGGACCATCATCTCATCTTAAAAACAAGACAAAATCCTAACAATTTTCATCTTGACTTGCTTTTTCAGCCTTTAGTAAAACACCTTGAGATTTTAGAGTATTATATTGATATTTTTTTCTTAGTTGTAATCATACGTGAAGCCTTTAACTCTTGCCCCCTCTCCCCGGGGCCTTTGGCAGATTTATCGCTATAGCTTGGGTCATCTCGCCCAAATGCAACATTTCTCCTTCCTGTAACACTTTGACTCATTTCATGTCATGTTGTAGTCTTCCTTGAAACTCCACATCGCGATGAGCTCCCTTTCAAGCTTATTCCTTAAACTCTACCTCGAACTGAGTTCTTTCTTTCAGCTTGTATAACCCTCCACTCTTCTCTCCTCCAAGATTACCCTATCTCCTTACCTAACTGTGATGACACCTTATTGCACTTAGATCCGGCATCCTTCTTTGTTGAGCACCTCGATGGATATCAGATTATACCGTGCCTTCGAGACATACCAAACCGCCTCTAGAGCATGTACTATCCTATCTCTTTTTATAATCTTGATTGTCTCAGTGCCGATGACTTCGCAAGCTGAGCCACCACTGTAATGACAACCCCTTCCTCCTTTTCAACTAAGAGTTATTGAACAACTCCTTCTGAAAACATACATGAACCGTGCTGCCCGAATCAAATATTCAGTTTTTACCTTGAAAAATGTTATCTTCAACATAAGAAGCCATTAATACTTCGATGTCTGATACACCGCTTGCTACGTCTGTCTCCACAGTTTGCCCTTTCTTCTTTTACTACTCTTACAATCATTGTTCCAATGATTTTTCTGTGACAAAAGTGACATGCCTTCGTTGAGCCCCGACTTTTCTTTCCTTCTCCTCTTTCTTTCCTTCTCGTGACCACCAAACACGATCCTTCATGCTCCTCTTGATTTGGTCTTTTCCTGATGTCATTAGATAAGAGAGTTGATGTGACCTCCTTCGAGATGAGAGTTTCCTTATCGTAGAACATGGTGGTGACGATATGATCGTGTGACTTTGGAAGCGAACTGAGAAGTATCAATATCTTGTCCTCATCGTTGATCTTAACATCAATAGCTAGAAGCTCGTTGTGATCTTGTTAAAGAAGTTTAGATGCTTCAACACCGTTGTGTCCCTTCTTTCATGCATAACCCTATTTATTGAGATACATCTTGGAGAGGCTTTTCGTCATATACAACGTCTCGAACCTAGACCACAATCTCGAAGTCATTTCTACATCCATCACGTTGTATATAACTTTGTCTGTGAGACATAGTTGGGTCGTGCTTGCCGCCATTAAATCTATCTCCTCATAATCCTCGTTTGACGTACTCACAGGTTTTGCTGACTTTCCCTCTAAGGACTTATGAAGACCTTGTTGCACCAGCAACGCTTTCTGATTGTACTCCAAAATTGTATTTTATCATCACTTTTACACATATATTCTTAAACATTTCTTTATTAATTAATGTTATTAACCTTCTTTTGATTAGGTGTGTAGTTACTTAAATGAGGGGATAAAGATATAAGAAGCTTCATTTTATCCCTAGTCCTATTTAAAGTTGAATTTTAAATTAAATTGAATCCAAAGGAGAAAAGAATTAATCTTCATCTCCTAAATTCAAATTCAAATTCAAAAAATAAAGTTGTAGAAGATGAAGAGGATAAAGCTAATCCTAGTAGGGATAAGGAGGATAATTCAAATTAAATGGAGTACAAAAATCAATTCAAACTCGGATTCAGACTATACACCTTTAGTGTTCGGATTATAACTTTTGCTACAAACATTCAAATCTGATTATTTAACATGCTACAGAAAGAGGACTTACAGGGCTACAATTCTTATGTTTACTACTCTATCCAATTCAGCCGTCTAATGAGTCATATTTAGAAATAAACACGTCAACTTGCTGCAAGACTGATTCCTATTAAATTAGGAAACCTTCTAATTTGTTTCCTATTGTGATTAGATTTGAGGCCTATTTAAAGAAATGAGATCTCTCATAATCAGACGCGAAGGTCAGATCCGCGTCTGGGTACGAGCTGAGGTACTCGTCATAAATGAGGAGAGAGAAAAAGTGGTTGGGGGATATTTATTGAGTGGCTATGAATTCTCCAAGGAAAGAGAAGGAAAGAAAAGAAAAAGGAAAGAAAAAGAATGAGTGAAGGAGAAAATTTGAAAAGTAGAAAAAATAAAAGAAAAATATTTTGATAAAATTTCAGAATCTGGGGAAAACACCGAAAACTCCAGAAAAGCCTGAAAAATGAAATAACTCAGAACGATCCCTAAAAATTCTGAAAAATAATAAATATTATTTTAAGATACATGGTGAAATTAGATTCAGAATTTTGATCCCTTTTCAAATTAAAAATCCTGAAATCAACCAGCGATATCGGTCGACACCAAATCCGGTCAAGTTTTGATATATACAGAAAAATTCTTAAAATGCGTTTAGATAGAAAATATGATTCTAAGAAATTATATAAAGCAGTTTCTAGAAATTGAATTCTGTTTGTAAATTAAAAATCTGAGAATCGATCGGCGGTATGGTCGATACCGGTTTTTGAAAATTTTGCAATTAATTCAGAAAAATTCGAGAAAATCATGAAAAATCTAAAATATTGGAAAAAGATGTTTAAAACTGAAATCATTCAACTTTAACTAACAAAAAAGACCAATTCGAGCAATAAATTAGGATCGGGTCTCCAGTCATGCTAGGGCTGACTCCGAGTCTAAGAATCCGGATCCAATACCAAGCAGTATATAATATCACAAAAAAATAAATACAAGAGAAAACAAAAAGAATACGATCAAAAAATCAGAATATGTATCTGAGTACGTATTTTGAGAACGGGGTGTTACAATTGTGGTTCAAGGTTAGAAACATTTTATATGACGAAAAGCTTCTCCAACAGGTTTATCTCAAGAAACAACTATATGGCCTACGTATGAACGAAGGGACAACGGTATTGGAGCATTTAAACTTTTTCAACAAGATCATTAGCGAGCTTCTAACTGTTGATGTCAAGATAGACGAGGAGGACAAGGTGCTAATACTTCTTTGTTCACTTCCAGAGTCATATGATCACATCACCACCACCATGCTCTATGGTAAGGAAACTCTCATCTTGGAAGAGGTTGCGTCAACTCTTTTATCTAATGAGTTACGAAAAGGTCAAATTAAGAGGAACATACAGGATCGGTTTAGTGGTCACGGGAAGGAAAGGAAGAGTAGGAAAGAAAGGTCCGGGCTCGTCAAAAGCGTGTCACTTTTGTCACAGAGAAGGTCATTGAAAGAATGACTACAGGCATTGATAATAGTAGTTGAAGAAGAAGGGGTAAGCTGCGGAGGTAGGCATATCATTGAGCGATTTAGAGGAAACTGAAGTATTAATGGCTTCCTACGAAGATAATACTTCTCAAGATAAATGTTGGATATTTAATTTGGGTAATACGTTCATGTATGTTCTCAAAAAAGAGTTGTTCAACTCCTTAGTAGCAAAGGAGGAAGGGAAAGTCGAGATGGTGGATGGCTCAGCCTACGAGTTCATTGGCACTAGGACATTCAAGGTTACAGAAAGAGATGGAACGGTGCGTGCTCTGGAGGCGGTCCGGTATGTCCCGGGGGCACGCTACAATCTAATATCCATAAGGGTGCTCGACGAAGAAGGGTACCGGATCCAAGTGCAACAAGGCGTCATCACAGTTAGCCAAGGAGACAGGATAATCCTGGAAGGAGAGAAGTGTGACAGGTTATATAAGCTGAAGGAAGGAAACTCAGTTCAAGATGGAGTTTCAAGGATAAGCTTGGAAGGGAGTTTATTGCAAGGTGGAGCTTCAAGAAAGACTGCAACAGAACGTGAGGGTCAAAGTGTTGCGGGAAGGAGAAAGGGTGCATTTAGACAAGGCCTGAGATGGCAAAAGCCATGACGGTAAATCAGCCAAAGGCCCCGAGGAGAGGGAGCAAGAGTTAAAAGCTTCACGACATGGTTACAATCAAGAAAAGAACCAAGTATTAATCCAAATTTCAAATTATTTTACTAAAGGCTTAAAAAGCAAGTCAAGATGGAGATTGTTAGGATTTTATCTTATTTTCAAGAGGAGATGATGGTCTAAGAAGATCCAATCGAGTTGGAGAAGATGATGGCTTGAAGCAGAAGAAGAGAAGCAGATCAAGAAAAGTTAGTCGACTTATAGTTGACTAGCAAAGACTACTAGTCGACTAGGCCTAAGTACTAGTCCACTAAGACATATACAGAGAGGAAGCAATTTACGGTAGTTAACTATATAAACCTATTAGTCGACTAATGGAAGGGATTAGTCGACTAGGCCTAAGTGCTAGTCGACTATACGGGTCATTTTTTGAAGCAGAATCAGTTTTCTTTTCAGGCACCGGTTTTCTTTTCTGATGGAGTACGAATATTATTTAGTTTCTATTCAATGAGGAATTTGTTTCTAAGGATTAAAGAGTCTAGAATTCTTCTAGATCAAGTAGATCAACTCCTAATATGATTGATTAAGATTCTTCAAGCGTTCAATGGCCAAGATCATCTCATAGTTCGAATGGGAGTTGGTATTATAAAATCCTATAAATAAAAGTTGTAACCCAGCATTGAAAACAACAAAGAAAATATTGATCTCAAGGAGAAAAAGATGGAGAACACCAAGGAGATTAGAAGGAAGCTAAGCAAAGAGAGGAGCAAGGTGAAGGTGTATAAAGATAAGGTAATATTCTTGTAATCTAGGTCTAGATTAATGAGGAAGGTGAATACTCTTGTTGCATCAAGAAGAAGGTTAGATCTTTTTGTATCAAGTTATTAATAAAGTTCTCTCAAGTTCTCTCTCCATGGATGTAGGCCAAGTTTGGGCTGAATCACGTTAAATTTTCGTGTTCTTTCTTATTGCTCTTTTTCTAAGTATTACTAGTTTGCTTTACAATAGTTTTCTCTTGCAAATACTGATTATGTTGCCAAGTTTCGCATTCGTTGATCATGAGAGTAACAATTGATATCATAGCATATCAATTTCATAACACGCTCTAGAGAGGGATGTTGCTGCGCGCATTCATAACCAGCTCCTCTCTTAGATTGAGGTGCTCCGAAGAGCTCGGACGAGGGCTTAGATGAGGAAGAGTTCCGCACTCATCCCCCATAGCCACACATAATGGATATTGTCTGCACTGAGGTCAGCCGAAGGTGTCACCGATTTGCATCCCCGCGCCATGAGGAATGTGTTGGCCCAGAGGCCTTCCACTCTAGTTTTGATGATGATTAACTCATGTAGTTATTTGTATTAATAATCTTGTGATTTTAGTTTCAGATCATTAACCAAGATATTAGTTGGTGATTTGCTTCAGCTAAGAAGTTTTGAAGCCTTCCAAACCGTGATCATGATATGCTCAACAAAGGAGTTGTTTGGATCGAGTCGACTTGAAGATGGAGATCGTCAAGAAGACTTAGGTATCCTAATTTAGTTTGTATTTTAGATCCATTTGTAAAGACTAGATAGTGTGATATGCTCAAGTTCACAACACACACACGTTTCATGTTTTGGATTCGGTTTTTCTATTTTTGGTTTAACCGATATTGGTTTTCATGAATAGATAGATATCAATACAAGTTTACATGGTTTAATGTATATTAGATATGTTCTATATACATACATGCTTCATATCTTAGAAAAACTTATTTTGATATGCCTATTCATGAGTTTTTAGTGTTTTGGTATTTTAACAAAACATATTTTGGATTTAAAGTCAAAAACTATGATATGTATATGTTTTATGTATATTGGACCTATGTCCATATGCAACATGTTTTAAAATACTTAAGTATCATGTTTTTGTATTTGGATATGTTTTGGACAAAGTTTATTTGAAAAATCAAAGTTTGGAAAAATACGGGTTTTGGTTTTCGGTAATTTTTTCATAACACAAAAATGGTTCAATATGTTTGATATTTGTGCTGAAATTTTTATCACATGTTTGTATATCATACATAATGTTAGAAA
This sequence comes from Agave tequilana, assembly GCA_038442645.1. NCBI lineage: Eukaryota > Viridiplantae > Streptophyta > Magnoliopsida > Asparagales > Asparagaceae > Agave > Agave tequilana. The sequence continues at coordinate 24,002 of JAVJIF010009059.1, read as the reverse complement.
CTATTTTTGTGGATTTTTAGAAGTTTTATGGGATTTATTAGAATTATTTAAAACCCAGTTTTCTGACCCAGATTGCCTTCTGCCAGGCTCTGGCGGTCGACCGGCCCGGTCGACCGGACCCAAAGTCGGTCGACCGACGTGCACAGCCTTGTGCACGTTGGCCAAGCACAAGGCCCGGTCGACCGGCCGGAGAGCTTTGCTCTCTGGTTTTGGGCGGTCGACCGGCTTCTTCCAACGGTAAAAAATATGACCGTTGGCGGTCGACCGGCCGGTCGACCGCCAGCCGCCAGGACTGACAAACAGTCCCAACGGCTAGTTTTTTGTAGAGGGCTATTTAAGCCCCATTTCTTTGGGATTTTGCCAAGGTTTTTGAGAGCAAAAATTTCCCTATTCTCTGATTTTCAAAGCAAGTTTTCAAAAATGTTTAAAGCTTAAAAAGATCCATCTTATTTGTTTTCAAGGATTTTAGAAAAATCAAAGAAAAATAGGATTTTGGGATATTACTTTAGATCTTCATTTCTATCATATTGCAAGTGTTTTCCTAAGGATTTTTCTTTGTTATTTGATTTTCAAAACACCTTGTTTTTCACACTTGAGCTATATCTCCTATCCTATTCTATAGGATCATTTATTTGTGGGAAAAGGATTTGTTTTGTGGTTGAGATATACCACTTGTTGTACCCTCCTTGATTTGTTGTATCCCTCTTCGGTAGAGGTTGATTGGAGTGGTGGCTTGCTCCCTCTTTGGTAGAGGTTGAGGTTGTGATTTACTCCCTCTTGGTGAGGTGGAGTTGGTTGGTATTTGTATCTGTTGGCCCAAAGGCCTTCCACCCTAGTTTTGATGATGATTAACTCATGTAGTTATGTTTACTAATATTCTTGTGATTTTAAGTTTCAGATCATTAGCAAGATATTAGATGGTGATTAGCTTCAACAAAGGTGTTTAGAAGCTTTTCATGGTGATTCCAGGGCCAAAGCATCAAGATCATACCTTGCCTAGCTCATGGATCACGGAGTTTGGACCAAGTCGCCTTGAAGATGAAGATCATCAAGAAGACTTAGGTATCCTAGTTTAGATAGTGTGTTTAGATCCATTTGTAAAGCTTAGTATAGTTGATATGCTCAAGTGCACAACACACGTTTTTATGTTTGGTTTTTGGTTTTCATGAATGATTGATCAAAACAAGTTTACATGGTTTATATATATAATAGATGTATTCTAGTTATACATACTTGCTTACACTTCCTATACAAACTTATTTTGACTTTCCTATTCATGTATTGAAAAATCAAGTTTGACAAAAATACAAGTTTTGTTTTTGATAAAATTTGCAACACTCAAAAATGAATTGATATGATTGATATATGTCTTGAAATTTTTATCACAAGTTTGTTTATCAAAGTAAAATGATAAAACAGTTTTTAGGGAATTTTCAGAAAAGATAAAAGATTTTTCAAAATATTTTTAAACTGTTTTTCTGACCCAGTTTTCTGTTCCAGGCTTCAACCAGTCGACTACTAAACTGTATTAGTCGATTTGGGGTGAAGTCGGTTGACCGGGCCGGTCGACCGACGTGCACAGATCTGTGCACGTTTGGCAGCTCTGGGACGGTCGACCCGGGCGGTCGACCGGGTCTGAGAGCAGTGCTCTCTGTTTGTTTGGGTCGACCGGGCCGGTCGACCGTGGTTGCTCAACGGTTACATTTCTGACCTTTGGCGGTCGACCGGGCCGGTCGACCGTTAGCCTGTCAGGCTGCCACATCAGCCCAACGGCTAGTTTTCTGATGGGCCTATATAAACCCCAATTCTTTGGGATTTTGACTAAGGTTTTACAAGAGAAAAATTCCCAGTTTTCCTGAGTTTAAAACAAGTTTTAAAAGGAGTTTTGTGCTAAAAAGATTTCATCTTTATTGTTTTGGGTTTTTGAAAAATCAAAGAAAACTAGGGTTTTGGGAGATTGTATTGATTTTCATTTTCTATCATTTACAAGAGATTTCCCTAGTAGTTTTTCTTTGTTGCTTGTTTCCAAAAACACCTTGATTCCACACTTGAGCTATCTTCTATCCTAATCTATTAGGATCTTGTTTTGTGGAAAAGAGAAAAGAAAGAGAGATTGTTTGTGGTCTTTGGAACCACTTGTTGTAAACACCCTTGCTCTTTGTGTATCCCTCTTTGGTATAGGTGATCGGGTGATTGGTTTACTCCCTCTAGTGAGAGGTGGAGTTTGGTTTGTAACCCTCTTCGGTAGAGGTGTTGGTTGTTGGTTGTATTGGCTACGGGCCTACCCCTCGGTTGTGAGGTGGTTATTTGAGAGAGGAGTTTGGTACTCCTAGAGTTGTAACAAATCCTCTTCGGTAGAGGTTCCCTCGGTGGGAGATAGTGGATTGGAAATCCTACACGGTGGTGTAGGCGGGGATGTAGAGCTAGGGGCTCGAACCTCGAAACATATCCTTGTGTTTGCGTTTGATCCAATATCTCTCAACTCTCTCTCTCTTTATATTGTGCATAGCATCATTCATATCATACATATCTAATTGCTTGTGTTGCCTTGCATATTTTCATATTGCTATTCATCCTTATTTGCTTGGCTTGCTTGTGTGTGTGCCTAACTTATACTTAACTAACAAGAGCTTCACATAGCACCTCAACCCATTCAAGGGGAATCAAGAGGAGTTAGTCCAGAGCCCTTCACGGGGAATTCGGCTACACTTGTTGTGTTGTATTAAGTTTGTGCAAGATTTGCATTAGCTTCCGCATTTAGCGCATTTAGTTCATAGATTAGCACTTACACCTATTCACCCCTCTAGTTGTTTTTCAGTATCCTTCTTTGGTAGAGGTGGATTGTGTTTGTATCCCTCTTCGGTAGAGGTGGATTGTGGTTGTATTGGTTGAGAGAGGAGTTCGGTACTCCCGTTTTATTTGTACAAAATCCTCGGTGGAGGTTCCCTCGGTGGGAGTCCTAGGTGGACAAGTTAGTGGATTAGAAATCCTTCTCGGTGAAGGCGGGGACGTAGAGCTTGGTGCTCGAACCTCGAAACACATCTTGTTGTTTGTGTTTGATCCATTGTCTCTAAACTCTCTCTCTCTCTTTATTTGTGCATTGCATCATTCATATTGTCATATCATTTATATGCTTGTGTTGTGCCTTGCATTGATTCATATTGCCTATATCTATATGCTTGGTTGTGTTTGCATGTGTGCCTCACTTGTGCTTAACCACGAGAGCTTCATATAGCGCCTCAACTCTTATTCAGAGGAATCAAGAGGAGTTAGTCCAGAGCCCTTCACGAGAAATTCGGCTACACTCGTTGGTTGCACTAGGTGTTGTTGCAATTAGTTTTGTAATTCCGCATTTAGTTCTTAGATTAGCCTTATCACCTATTCACCCCCCCTCTAGGTGATTTCAATTGGTATCAGAGCCTCCGCTCCTGATATTTGGTTTATCCACCTAGGAGTGTGATCTTGGTTTGCTAATCTTTCATTTGCATTTTGCACACTATTTGTTTGCACACACTCATGGACTTCATGACCCCACCTATGTTTGATTCTTCCAACATTGTTGTTTGGAAGACTAGGATGTCCATGTACTTGAAAACCCTAGGCTTGCATGTTTTCCTTGCCGCTACCAAGAAATGCTATCTTGGTAACCGCAATCATATAGGGGCCAATACACTTGCCCTTGAGGCTATTAGAAGCACGCTTAACAAAGATTATCTTATGCTTGTTTCTAACTTTGATTCCGCCTTTGCAGTTTGGAACAAGTTGACCACCTCCAAGATTCAATTGTAAATTCTACCGGAGGATGAATCTAGTGGAGGAGAATCCGAGTCACAATGCTTCATGGTCCAGGGGAATGACTCCCTTGAGGTACATTCGAATCTCAACTAGATTGTGATGATGCTAATTCTTCTAGTAATAAGCATGTTGATCCTAACACTTTAAATGAAGAACTTTCTATAGTTTGTGAAAAATTGATAGAAAAATACAACCTCTTGAAAAAGAAAGTCTAGGACTTAACAATGAAAAGAAAGTTTTGCTTTCTAAACTAGACTTGATTTTGCAAGAGAAGGAGGAGATTTCAAATGAGAGGGATTCATTGAAGTCTCAACTAGACCTTGCATTAAAGGAAAATGAATTTTTGAAAAATAAAAATGATTGTGAAATATTGTTAAAGAAAAATGAAAACTTGTCTTCAAAAGTTAATTTTGTTTAAAAGAAAATGATTCTTTAAAAATGAAAATTGCTTCTATTTTCAAGGATTTAGAAATTTGTTTAAAGAAAAATGAATCTTTAAAAATTGATATTGATTCACATGTTTGCCATGCTAGGATAGCTTCACCTAGCTCACCTATTGCATGCCACACTTCTTCTTTAATTGAAAAAGATATATCTATGCTAGAGAAGAATGTTGATTGTTTGGGCTCCACTTTGAGCCAATGTGTTTCGAGTCATACACGTTTGGAATCTTTGTTTCGAAAAAAATAAGTTCCATCTATGCATGCACACCCTCCACGGCATACACATGCTCCTCACGTACACACCCATCACATGTATGCTCATGTGTACACTTGTTCACATTGTGGACGTAAGGGCCACCTTGCTAAATTTTGTTTGATCGTATAAATGATTGTAATTTAGCAAATAAATTTGTTTGGGTTAGAAAAGGTACTAACCCCCATGGACCCAAAAGAGTGTGGGTACCAAAGACCACCCCTATTATATTTGATGTAGGTGTGGGCTCTCGCATGACGTGAGAGTTATGGTGCCTTGAGGTGGATGTGTTCCGAGCTTCATGAGGATTAATTGGATGCATCACTTTCAAGGAAGTTTTGGCGGGAGGACCACCTTGGTTTGGAGAATTAGAGAAGTGCCCTCATCGGTTTGGTATCGATCTCTAACTCCCGTTTATATTTACATATTTTTCATGTTCATCGTTTTATAGCATGTCTTGTTTTATAGTTCATTATGCCTATGCCATGTTTATTAGATTAGTGATATACATGTGTAGTTAATTGAGACACCCATGTTTATATGGACCCATATGTTGTGTTCTCACCATTGTTTAGCTATTGTGTATATCATAGGTCTAATAGCATGTGGATTTACGTAATGATCATATTTATGTTTATCATGTTGATTTATGTATCGTTTTATGCTTCATGTTTTGATTACTTGTTTAAATGTTAGTTTTCATTAAGACTAGGATATATACTTGTACATATAGTGGGCCACAAATAAATTTTTATATGTTTGAGCTTGAATGCTTATTGTACCCATTAGATGTGCTAGTATACTCTAGTTTGATGATTCATGCATTTGACTTGTATTCCCATTTTTGGACATGTTTTATGATCATGTGTTTTCACTTCATGTATATGTCCATCTTGTCTAAACTATTGATTATACATATACATCCTTTGAGCCACGTGCCTTAATGCATATACATTTGTGGACTCGTCATGTTTTGGATATGTATGTATACTTTAGTTTATACTTGACATACATATGCCTTGAAGAAATCGAGTTTTTATGATTTTCATGTTTTGAGGAATATTGAGCTTGAATGTCTATTTTCATGATTATTTGTGTCACATAACACTTGTACACTCACTTCATTTGAATGTTTCTCATGATTATGTTTTTCATGAGTATGTATGGGCTTTATGGACTTTGAGTGTTTAGTGCCATGTGATTACATGTATTTCATGAAAATAATTTTGTTTTATTCCTTCCTTGAAGGATTTCGTACTAGTTTAAAAGTTTTTCCATTTAACTAGTTCGGATTCTTTGTTATGGTAGAGTTTTCAAACATACTTTATTTTTCAAACCTATTTTTGAAAACCCCTACCTTCTACGGGCGGTTGGATGGGCGTCCATGCCTTGTATGTTCTTTATTGAAAATCATTTTAAACATGAGCATGAATAGGTGGTTGGAAATAAGAGTTATACACTGATATTATTGTTGTTTCAATTGGTATCATTGGATTCTTTCAATTGGTATCAATATTGACATTTATTGTATACTCATATATATTTTTATGTATGTATGCTTAGACTTCAAATAGTATCAATTTCGATTGGTATCTAAATTTTCATACATATATATGTTTTATTTGTGCTTACTATATCCCTATATCTTTAAGCACAAATCATGTTTATGCTAAAGCTTGAATTTTTATGACTATCATGTTTCAATTGATTAGTTTTCAATTGGTATACTAATACAAGCTTATACATTATTTTATTTGGTATTTCATAAAGGGGGAGAAAATTCGTATTTTTATCTTTCAATTGGTATTTGTTTACCTTTGATTTCCACTCCCTTACTTTATGATAAAAATGATTTAAAAATTATACAGAATAATAATTTCAATTGGTATCTTATGCTTAAAAAAATGAATATTCTCTATTGGTATCAAGATGTTTATTTGAATGCTTTCAATTGGTATCAATGTTTATATGTTTACTTTCATTTGGTATCATGTAATGAAAGATATATTTGTTTTCTTTCAATTGATATCAAGATGATTATTATAAAATGTTTTGATTTCTATTGCTTATATGCAAGGGGAGCTTAACATCTCTTCTACATATAGATTCATGTTGAGTGTATTTTATATTGAGGAGCTTGACTTCTCTTCTTTATGCGATACACGTGTGTAGGGGGGGCTTCACATCTCCTCTTATGCATTGCATATTATGCGTTATGTGAATTAGGGCTTGTCATCCCTCCTTCATGTAATGCATATATGTAGGGAAGTTAACTTCGCGTCTTTCTCTTCATGAATATATATAGCATATATCCTTTATCGATTTGTTTTATATCACCCCTTTGTTGATATTTGATTTTGACAAAAAGGGGGAGAACATTTTGTTTTTACTTTAACCCTTTGTTGATGATTGACAAAAAGGGGGAGAAGTATTTGAGTAGTATTTGATATATATGCATGTTTTGAAAAGTATTTATGTTTATGCATATATGTTTTGTTTTGAAAATAGGAGAAAAAGTATTTGATGAGATTTATGCATGATTGGCATGTTTATCTCCTTGTATTTGCTTACATATTTATGAGCCTTCATTACATATATTTATTATTTATTGTGTTGCATGAGTTAAGGGGGAGCTTCTTTGAAGCTTAACTTTAATCCATGCATATATAACTCCATGAGTTTTGTCATCATCAAAAAGGGGGAGATTGTTGGCCCAGAGGCTTCCACTCTAGTTTTGATGATGATTAACTCATGTAGTTATTTGTACTAATAATCTTGTGATTTTAGTTTCAGATCATTAACCAAGATATTAGTTGGTGATTTGCTTCAGCTAAGAAGTTTTGAAGCCTTTCCAAACTGTGATCATGATATGCTCAACAAAGGAGTTGTTTGGATCGAGTCGACTTGAAGATGGAGATCGTCAAGAAGACTTAGGTATCTTAGTTTAGTTTGTATTTTAGATCCATTTATAAAGACTAGATAGTGTGATATGCTCAAGTTCACAACACACACACGTTTCATGTTTTGGATTCGGTTTTTCGGTTTTTGGTTTAACTGATATTGGTTTTCATGAATAGATAGATATCAATACAAGTTTACATGGTTAATGTATATTAGATATGTTCTATATACATACATGCTTCATATCTTAGACAAACTTATTTTGATATGCCTATTCATGAGTTTTTAGTGTTTAGTATTTTAACAAAACATATTTTTGGATTTAAAGTCAAAAACTATGATATGTATAGTTTCATGTATATGGACCTATGTCCATATGCAACATGTTTTAAAATGCTTAAGTATCATGTTTTGTATTTGGATATGTTTTGGACAAAGTGTATTTGAAAAATCAAAGTTTGGAAAAATACGGGTTTTGGTTTTCGGTAATTTTTCCATAACACAAAAATGGTTCAATATGTTTGATATTTTTATTGAAATTTTTATCACATGTTTGTATATCATACATAATGTTAGAAACTATTTTTGTGGATTTTTAAAAGTTTTATGGGATTTATTAGAATTATTTAAAACCCAATTTTCTGACCGAGATTGCGTTCTGCCAGGCTCTGGCGGTCGACCGGCCCGGTCGACTGGACCCAGAGTCGGTCGACCGGTCGGTCGACCGACGTGCACTGCTTTGTGCACGTGGCCAGGCACAAGGCCCAGTCGACCGGTCGGTCGACGGCCAGAGAGCTTTGCTCTCTGGTTTTGGGCGGTCGACCGGCGGTCGACTGGCTTCTTCCAACGGTCAAAAATATGACCGTTGGCGGTCGACCGGCCGGTCGACCGCCAGCCGCCAGGACTGACAAACAGTCCCAACGGCTAGTTTTTTGTAGAGGGCTATTTAAGCCTCATTTCTTTGGGATTTTGCCAAGGTTTTGAGAGCAAAAATTTTCCTATTCTCTGATTTTTAAAGCAAGTTTTCAAAAGTGTTTTAAGCTTAAAAAGATCCATCTTATTTGTTTTCAAGGGTTTTGGAAAAATCAAAGAAAAATAGGATTTTGGGATATTGCTTTAGATCTTCATTTCTATCATATTGCAAGTGTTTTCCCAAGGATTTTCTTTGTTATTTGATTTTCAAAACACCTTGTTTCCACACTTGAGCTATATCTCCTATCCTATTCTATAGGATCATTTGTGGAAAAGGATTTGGTTTGTGGTTGAGATATACCACTTGTTGTACCCTCCTTGATTTGTTGTATCCCTCTTCGGTAGAGGTTGATTGAAGTGGTGGCTTGCTCCCTCTTTGGTAGAGGTTGAGGTTGTGATTTACTCCCTCATGGTGAGGTGGAGTTGGTTGGTATTTGTATCCCTCTTCGGTAGAGGTGGATTGTGTTTGTATCCCTCTTCGGTAGAGGTGGATTGTGGTTGTATTGGTTGAGAGAGGAGTTCGGTACTCCCGGTTGTATTTGTACAAAATCCTCGGTGGAGGTTCCCTCGGTGGGAGTCCTATGTGGACAAGTTAGTGGATTAGAAATCCTTCTGGTGAAGGCGGGGACGTAAAACTCGGTGCTCGAACCTCGAAACACATCTTGTTGTTTGTGTTTGATCCATGTCTCTAAACTCTCTCTCTCTTTATTTGTGCATTGCATCATTCATATTGTCATATCATTTATATGTTTGTGTTGTGCCTTGCATTGATTCATATTGCCTATATCTATATGCTTGGTTGTGTTTGCTTGTGTGCCTCACTTGTGCTTAACCACAAGAGCTTCATATAGCGCCACAACTCTTATTCAGAGGAATCAAGAGGAGTTAGTCCAGAGCCCTTCACGGGGAATTCAGCTACACTCGTTGGTTGCACTAGGTGTTGTTGCAAATTAGTTTTGTAATTCCGCATTTAGTTCTTAGATTAGCCTTATCACCTATTCACCACCCCCCCCCTCTAGGTGATTTCAGAATGCTCCAATGAGAGCAAACCTCACAAGCCCACAAAGACTCCTCAAATTGAGGATATGGTGGAGATGGTCAGGAAGTGGATTGATGAAGACAAGACGCAGTCCTGCGGTAGGCTAGGATCTTCCATCCTGAGGATCTCTGATTCCCCTCTTTTGGAGGAGATCATGTTTCATTAGTTCCTGAAGAAGTTCATGATAGCGAGCTTTGACTGTTATACCAGAGTGACCGACCTCATTCAACACCTCCGAGCCTATCAGGTCAAAATGGTGGTCCACTCCCACGATGATGTAACACCCGGGAAAATAATTGGAGAGTTAATTTTGTATCGATGATCATGAGTGTTGGTTTCATATTGCTTGTGTAAGGATGGATTTATATTAATGTATGTATTCAGTTGTTCAGAGTTTTATTGAATAGTAAGATACATAGCATGCACAAATGCTGACCAGTAGGCCACAACAGCCCATCAGAATTAAATAGAGGAGCAGACCTGATTATAGGCCTCATATGTGTTGGCCCGAAGGCCTTCCACCCTAGTTTTGATGATGATTAACTCATGTAGTTATGTTTACTAATAATCTTGTGATTTTAGTTACAGATCATTAATCAAGATATTTGTAACGCCCCGATCCCAATGATACGGGAACGTCACTGCAACGCATATACGTAGGTCAGATGGTGCCCCCACGTATATACGCTAAGCATTAAGTACAACAAGTATCAGAGTACAACACACAGCGTGGTATATTCATATGCCATCTTACAAAATATAAATACAAAGTTGCACAAGTTATGATAAGCAAAATCACTTTACAAGTGTCCTTTATCACAACCCAAGTCCAAAAGAACGATATACAATCAAAAATACAAAAGTGCTCACGTAAGGATGGAGATCCGTGAACCAAAAAGAAGTGTCGGGCAGGGTAGATCTAGAGCTGGTCAGCCTGCTCTCCTAGGTAAGCCAAGTCCTCTGTGGAAGGCTCCACTTCGTTCCAAGCCTCAGAATCTGAATATGCAAATCCAAAGGGTCAAGACATAATACAACAAATAAAAGATAGCCAAGTGGCAAGGATCATGAATAGAGATAATGGAATAGTACTAAGTAACAATGTATGGCAAGAGATGTAAACTAAGAAAGATAAAGTCATATGCAATAAATCTACAAATAATGTCTTATTATTATTACTTGTCTTACTGTGATATCTAGCTATGTGACCCAGCGTCCCAGAGCACATAGATCCATATCCTAGTGAAACAAGGTTGTTATTGGAAACAGCGGTTGTATCGACGAACTATGTTTACAGTGGGTCCCGTGCATGCCCGGGACCACGGCCCAGTATTGTTCCGTTGCTTGAAGACGGAACCTGCCGCTAGGCTAACAGGAGGGTCTTATGTATGCCCTTGTCATGACAGTAAACAGGAAAGGGAGGAAGCACTCCCCTCGGTCCCCTGGAGTACCGCAGGTAAGACCGGAAAATATAGTGCACAACCTAATACCACTGTAAACACGAACACATATCGATATTCCGCATATTTCCCCCTGTCCCCATGTAAGTTGGTATATTTTATATAAAGGTCGGGTATATCATGCTTGGTGTTTGAGTGATAGCATGAGGGGGAGGTGATATTTCATATTTAACATGATATGGAATAGCAATATGTAACATGAGTCATGAGGCATAATAAAGCAAGATCCATCAGGTAGTAAGTCATGCAGTACAGGTATGAAGCATAAACAAGGCTAAAACAGCATACATATATCAGGGGAATATCAAAAATTAGAAAGGGAGTCTGAAAATCTGTCCCAGGATTTGGCCTAACGGTCGACCTCCGGTCGACTGCCGGTCGACTGGGATTTACAAAGGCGGTCGAGTGCCGGTCGACTGCCGGTCGACCGTACAAAGTGCGTGAGCTCCAGGTTTTGGCCGGTCGACTGTCGGTCGACTGGTCCACACCTAAATCCTAAGCCGGTCGAGTGGTCGGTCGACTGCCGATCGACCGCCAACTCAAAATTGTGCACGCTGTGCACGTCGGTAGAGTGATCGGTCGACTGCCGGTCGACCGATCCTTTGGAATTTGCTGCTGTTAAGGCAGAAAAATCAGATTTCACCTTGGTTGGTTCTATCAGTCTAAAAATAGGATTTTTGTGGCACTAGAGGACCTGATCTACTACTACAAGTACACCAGAACAGGGTCTAGCTTTGGTGTGTGATATATTGACATGAGAGGTTGGATTTGAGCTTAGATGACCTAAAAATTGGATTTTTATGTTATAGGTGTACATGGATCTCTACCCTAAGCATGTGGAGTGTTAACTAGGTCTTGGTGAGTAAGAAACTCACTAGGATAGGTTGGATTTGAGTCTTGATCCAAGGTAGAGAAGATGGCTCCAATCCACACTAGATGTTGAAGCTAGGGTTGAAGAATTCCCCTTGGTGTTGTCTTGGGAAGTGGTGGTTGAATCTGAGCTCCCTTGATGAAGCCCTAGATGAAAACCCTTGAGATCTTGAGGTGGAAGTGAAGGGATTTGGGTGATTTTGGAGCTAGGGTTTGTTGAGGAAGGAGAAGGGAATTTTGAAGAAGATTTCTTCTCTTGGTGAAGAAATGAGAAAAAGGGCAATTTGCAAATGACAATGCATATATAGGTTTGTGATTTTTGTAAAGGGAGAGGAATTAAAGTGAAAGGGAAGGGTTTTCTTGCAAAAAGAAGGGGTGAGGTGTCCCCTCCCTTGCCACTTGGCCGGCCATGAGAAGGAGAGAGAGTTAGTGGGGTTAGGTGAAGTGTGTGAGTGGGAAATGAGGTGGAAATGAGGTGGAAAAGGAATTTTGCAAATTTTGGAAAAATGCCCGAAATTCAAGTATCTCGGATTGGTCTGAAAATTTTACCAAAAATCAAGAAAAATATTTGAAGACTCATGGTGAAATTCGTTTGAAGAAATACTGTATAGATTTTTAATTAAAAATCCCGGAATCAGTAATTTACCGACTCCGAAAGGATTTTCATAAATTTATAAAATTCTCAGAAAAAGAGTATAAGTAAGAAATATGATTCTAAGCAATAAAGTCTAAAGGACTTTCTAAAAATTCCTAACAGTTTGGAAGATAAAAATTCGGAAATCGGCCAGCGGTACTGGCCGACACCGGTTTCGGAGAAATTCATTTTAATTCCAGAAAATTCCAGAAAATCACATAAAATCTAAAATATTGGAAAATGATATTTGGAATTGAAATTGGTCAAATACGGATGGTAAGTCGGAAAATACGATCGAAAGACTGAATACGTAACTATGCACGTATTCCGGGAGAGGGGTATTACAATCTACCCACCTTACAAAATTTCGTCCTCGAAATTTCATAAGGTGAAAGATAACAGGAAAAGCAACAGATAGATATGGATACAAGGAAAGATAACGGTAAAGAAGAGTAGAAGAAAAGAGTCTTACCCAATCAAGATGTGAAAAGTTGAGGATAACGCTCCCGGATAACGTCCTCACGCTCCCAAGTGGCCTCTCCTGGCGCATGCCTGTTCCATGACACCAATACCAATGGAATAGCTCTGTTCTTCAGTGTCTTGACACTCCTGTCCAGAATGGCCAACGGCTGCTCTTGGTATGATAAATCAGGTTGTAACTCCAGCTCAGAATGATCCAGAATATGGCTGTCATCCCTGACATACTTCCTCAACTGAGACACGTGGAAGACATTATGCACCCCGTCCAAAGATGGCGGTAATGCCAATCTATAGGACATATCTCCCACACGATCCAGGATCTCGAATGGGCCAATATATCTCGGACTCAGCTTCCCACGTGTACCGAACCGGATTACACCCTTGGTAGGTGATATCTTCAAGAACACATGATCTCCGGTCTGGAATTCAATGGCCTCCTCCGAGTGTCTGCCCAACTCTTCTGTCTACTCTGAGCAGCCCTGAGATGATCTCTGATAACCCTGACCTTCTCTGTCGTCTGTATCAGGATCTCTGGTCCCAAAAGACTCCTCTCACCGACTTCATCCCAACAAATCGGTGATCGGCACTTCCTACCATACAATGCCTCAAAGGGTGCCATCTTAATACTTGCCTGGTAGCTGTTGTTATATGAAAACTCAGCCAAGTGAAGATGGTCTTCCCAAGATCCCCCAAAGTCAATCATGCAAGCCCTCAACATATCTTCAAGGATCTGGATAGTCCTCTCAGATTGTCCGTCTGTCTGAGGATGATAAGAAGTACTGAATTTCAGACGAGTTCCCAGACTTTCTTGGAGACTCTCCCAGAAATGAGATCTGAATCTGGTGTCTCTATCTGACACAATACTAACTGGAACTCCATGCAGACGAACCACCTCCTTCACATACTTATCTGCCAGAACCTCTGTCGCCTGGCCTACCCTGAATGGTATGAAGTGAGCTGACTTGGTGAGGCGATCAACTATCACCCACACCGCATTATTACCCCTGGGACTCCGAGGCAATGCCGACACGAAGTCCATGGTGATGTGCTCCCATTTCCACTCGGGTATCGGCAAAGGTTGAAGAAGTCCAGCCGATCTCTGATGCTCGATCTTAATCTGCTGACAAACCAAGCACTTAGCAACAAACTGGGCTATCTCCCTCTTCATAGCATTCCACCAAAGTGCTTCTTCAGGTCCTGGTACATCTTGTTTCCTCCTGGATGTATAGAATAAGCTGAACTGTGAGCTTCCTCCAAATCTTCTGTCTGACTTCTCCCTGGGGAACACAAAGTCTATCTCCAAAATACAATGCACCATCTGGATGAATGCAAATATCAGTCCTCAATCCAGCCTCCACCTGAGCTCTGAATGTCTGCAATCTGGGGTCCTCTTTCTGAGCTCCCTTGATCTCCTCTATCAATGATGACTGGATCTGTAAAGTCATAAGCTGCCCTGCCTTATCACCTCCTTGCACCAACATCAAATCCAATCTGATGAATTCCTGAATCAACTCCCTCTGCTGCGTGAGGTGGACTAGCACTCTGTTCTCTGGCATCCTGCTCAGTGCATCCGGTACGGTATTGACTTTGCCTGGATGATACTGTAAGTCAATATCGTAGTCCGCCATAAGCTCCAACCACCTCCTCTGCCTCATATTTAACTCCTTCTGTGAGAAAATATACTTGAGGCTCTTGTGGTCTGTGTATATCAACACTTTGTCTCCCAGAAGGTAGTGTCTCCAGATCTTCAAAGCAAATATCACAGCTGCCAACTCCAAGTCATGAGTTGGGTAATTCCTCTCATGAGGCTTCAACTGCCTAGATGCATATGCTATAACATGATCATGTTGCATAAGCACACACCCCAGGCCTTTACCTGATGCATCACAGAAAATGACCATCCCTCCTCTTCCTGAAGGAGTCCTCAAGATTGGGGCTGTGATAAGCCTCTGCTTCAACTGCTCAAATGCTGCATCACAATCTTCTGTCCATAAGTATCTCTCCCCTTTCCTGGTGAGCCTGGTCAGCGGAGCTGCAAGTCTAGAGAAATCCTGGACAAAGCGTCTGTAATATCCGGCTAGTCCAAGAAAGCTCTTTATCTCGGTCACCGTCTTCGGAACTGGCCAATTCTGCACTGCCTGGACTTTACTAGGATCAACTGAAATTCCTTCTGCTGAAACTATGTGTCCAAGGAAAGCTATGCTATCCAACCAGAATTCACACTTGCTCCTCTTGGCATGAAGCTGCTCTTGCTGAAGGGTCTGCAACACAATCCTCAAGTGCTCTGCATGCTCCTTCTCATTCCTTGAATAGATCAGGATGTCATCTATGAATACAACTACAAACTGATCTAGGTAAGGGGAGAACACCGATTCATCAAATCCATGAAAACCGCAGGGGCATTGGTGACTCCGAAAGGCATAACTAGAAATTCATAGTGGCCATATCGGGTCCTGAATGCAGTCTTCGGAACATCCTCCTTCTTCACCCTCAGCTGATGGTAACCCGACTGCAAATCTAACTTAGAAAATACACGGGCTCCATGGAGCTGATCAAATAAATCATCAATCCGGGGCAAGGGATACTTGTTCTTGATGGTGACCTTGTTCAACTCCCTATAATCAATACAAAGCCTCTTACCACCATCCTTCTTACTCGCCAAGAGTACTGGAGCTCCCCATGGTGAAGTGCTCGGCCGAATCAATCCCTTGTCCGAATACTCCTGCAGCTGCTTCTTCAGGATCTCCAACTCCGTCGGTGCCATCCTGTATGGAGCCTTAGATATAGGAGCTGTCCCTGGAATTGTATCAATGGAGAACTCCACTATCCTCTCCGGTGGAAGTCCTGAAATCTCAGCAAAGACTTCTGGAAATTCATCCCACACTGGCACTCCCTTCAGAACCTCCGAAGTGGTCATCTGAATCTCCTTCTTAGCAGGCTTCACCTCTCCACTAAACTGGAACTCCGGCTGATGAGGGATTCTGAAATTGATCCTCCTCCCTCTACAGTCGATCACAGCATAGTACTGACTGAGCCAAGTCATGCCTAAGATCACGTCGTACCCTTTGGTGTCTAGTACGAGCATATCTATGGCCAAGATCTTCCCACAAAGCTCCACTGGACAGTCAGCACAAACTCTAGAAGATACAACTACCCATTCCCGGTACTTATCTCCCACTTGTGGTCTAAAGCCTTAACAGGTATAGAATGAACAGCCACAAAATGGTCGGAGATATAACAGTGGGATGCACCTGAATCGAAGAGAGCGAGAACGGGTATAGAATGAACTCTGATGTTACCTGTAATCACCTCCTCTGAAGCCTCAGCCTCCTCCGCTGACAGGTTGTAGGCCTGACCTCTACCACGTCCTGCTGCCGTCCTGGCTCCTCTCTGCACTGGGCGAACAACATGCGGTGGAGGAAGGGGAAGAGCTCTCCTCATCACTGGTCCCTGGTGCCTCTGCCCAACTGGCCCTGGTAGTACCCTCTGTACATTCTGCCCTTGAGGTGCCGGCAAGGTTTGATTAGCAAACCCCACTCTCCTGTGCGGACAGGTCTCCACGGCATGGTCTCGTGCTCCACACACCAAACACCATCCGTTTGCCCTCCGGCAATCCTGCTGAGAGTGTCCTGGCTTCTGGCAAAAGTTGCAGATAAGACCTGGTCGAGCCATCTGGTAAGGAACTGCCCTGAATGGTTGCCTGGCCTGGACCTTCGCTGCTCTGGATGGTCCTCCTCTGCCCACCGGTACAAACGGCCTCTTCATGGCCTGGTTCTCTTGCTTCTTCTGAAACCCACGCTCCACCTCTCGAGCGATGGTGAGAACCTCAGCATAGGTCTTCAGCTGCTGGGGCATCAGAAACATCTGGATCTCCATCTGTAAACCCTGCTGAAACCTGCTTGCCCTCTTCTCTTCATCTGACACCATGTAAGGGGCAAAGCGACTCAGCCTGAGAAATTCTGCAGCATACTCATCTACGGATCTGTTCCCCTGTTGAAGCCTGATGAATTGCTCCTCCATATCTTTCTGAGCAGTGGCGGGAAAGAACCTGCTATAAAAGCTCTTGGAGAACGTATCCCAAGAGATAGGCTCCTTCAAGCGAGCCTCCTCTGCAAGCCACCAAGTCCTGGCTATGTCCTTCAGCTGGATCTTTGCAACCTCCACTTGGTTCTCCTTAGGCACCCTGGCGGCGTTCAGCAGATCGGTGGTGTCTGTCAACCACTGTTCAGCCTCCAATGGTCTCTCGACTCCCGTGAATACGGCCGGTTGCAGCCGCCGAAAGTCTGACACGTTCCCAGGCCTTTGCTCCTTCGGAGCTGCCAACTCCTGCCTGAGGAGCTCAGTCTGCTGCTGCTGATTCTCCATCTGCTGTTGCTGGTTTCCCAGCATAGTCTGAATGATCCTCAGGACATCAGCACCCTCTCCTCCTACGGGTCCATTCGGTACTTGCCCGACATTGTTGCGACCCGAACGTCTCTCCATACCGAAAGGGATAAGATCTGGAATTGGAAACAAAGGGGAGGAGTTTAGGATACGAGGAGTGAATCAAGGACGAAGTCAAGAAGGACTATATAACTTTGTACATTGTAGTTGGCATTAGCAAATCACTAGAATTTGCCACTTGGTTGTACTTTTAGGTTTGAGAGCCTAGGCTCTGATACCAACCTGTAACGCCCGATCCCAATGATACGGGAACGTCACTGCAACGCATATACGTAGGTCAGATGGTGCCCCCACGTATATACGCTAAGCATTAAGTACAACAAGTATCAGAGTACAACACACAGCGTGGTATATTCATATGCCATCTTACAAAATATAAATACAAAGTTGCACAAGTTATGATAAGCAAAATCACTTTACAAGTGTCCTTTATCACAACCCAAGTCCAAAAGAACGATATACAATCAAAAATACAAAAGTGCTCACGTAAGGATGGAGATCCGTGAACCAAAAAGAAGTGTCGGGCAGGGTAGATCTAGAGCTGGTCAGCCTGCTCTCCTAGGTAAGCCAAGTCCTCTGTGGAAGGCTCCACTTCGTTCCAAGCCTCAGAATCTGAATATGCAAATCCAAAGGGTCAAGACATAATACAACAAATAAAAGATAGCCAAGTGGCAAGGATCATGAATAGAGATAATGAAATAATACTAAGTAACAATGTATGACAAGAGATGTAAACTAAGAAAGATAAAGTCATATGCAATAAATCTACAAATAATGTCTTATTATTATTACTTGTCTTACTGTGATATCTAGCTATGTGACCCAGCGTCCCAGAGCACATAGATCCATATCCTAGTGAAACAAGGTTGTTATTGGAAACAGCGGTTGTATCGACGAACTATGTTTACAGTGGGTCCCGTGCATGCCCGGGACCACGGCCCAGTATTGTTCCGTTGCTTGAAGACGGAACCTGCCGCTAGGCTAACAGGAGGGTCTTATGTATGCCCTTGTCATGACAGTAAACAGGAAAGGGAGGAAGCACTCCCCTCGGTCCCCTGGAGTACCGCAGGTAAGACCGGAAAATATAGTGCACAACCTAATACCACTGTAAACACGAACACATATCGATATTCCGCATATTTCCCCCTGTCCCCATGTAAGTTGGTATATTTTATATAAAGGTCGGGTATATCATGCTTGGTGTTTGAGTGATAGCATGAGGGGGAGGTGATATTTCATATTTAACATGATATGGAATAGCAATATGTAACATGAGTCATGAAGCATAATAAAGCAAGATCCATCAGGTAGTAAGTCATGCAGTACAGGTATGAAGCATAAACAAGGCTAAAACAGCATACATATATCAGGGGAATATCAAAAATTAGAAAGGAAGGGAGTCTGAAAATCTGTCCCAGGATTTGGCCTAACGGTCGACCTCCGGTCGACTGCCGGTCGACTGGGATTTACAAAGGCGGTCGAGTGCCGGTCGACTGCCGGTCGACCGTACAAAGTGCGTGAGCTCCAGGTTTTGGCCGGTCGACTGTCGGTCGACTGGTCCACACCTAAATCCTAAGCCGGTCGAGTGGTCGGTCGACTGCCGGTCGACCGCCAACTCAAAATTGTGCACGCTGTGCACGTCGGTAGAGTGATCGGTCGACTGCCGGTCGACCGATCCTCTGGAATTTGCTGCTGTTAAGGCAGAAAAATCAGATTTCACCTTGGTTGGTTCTATCAGTCTAAAAATAGGATTTTTGTGGCACTAGAGGACCTGATCTACTACTACAAGTACACCAGAACAGGGTCTAGCTTTGGTGTGTGATATATTGACATGAGAGGTTGGATTTGAGCTTAGATGACCTAAAAATTGGATTTTTATGTTATAGGTGTACATGGATCTCTACCCTAAGCATGTGGAGTGTTAACTAGGTCTTGGTGAGTAAGAAACTCACTAGGATAGGTTGGATTTGAGTCTTGATCCAAGGTAGAGAAGATGGCTCCAATCCACACTTGATGTTGAAGCTAGGGTTGAAGAATTCCCCTTTGGTGTTGTCTTGGGAAGTGGTGGTTGAATCTGAGCTCCCTTGATGAAGCCCTAGATGAAAACCCTTGAGATCTTGAGGTGGAAGTGAAGGGATTTGGGTGATTTTGGAGCTAGGGTTTGTTGAGGAAGGAGAAGGGAATTTTGAAGAAGATTTCTTCTCTTGGTGAAGAAATGAGAAAAAGGGCAATTTGCAAATGACAATGCATATATAGGTTTGTGATTTTTGTAAAGGGAGAGGAATTAAAGTGAAAGGGAAGGGTTTTCTTGCAAAAAGAAGGGGTGAGGTGTCCCCTCCCTTGCCACTTGGCCGGCCATGAGAAGGAGAGAGAGTTAGTGGGGTTAGGTGAAGTGTGTGAGTGGGAAATGAGGTGGAAATGAAGTGGAAAAGGAATTTTGCAAATTTTGGAAAAATGCCCGAAATTCAAGTATCTCGGATTGGTCTGAAAATTTTACCAAAAATCAAGAAAAATATTTGAAGACTCATGGTGAAATTCGTTTGAAGAAATACTGTATAGATTTTTAATTAAAAATCCCGGAATCAGTAATTTACCGACTCCGAAAGGATTTTCATAAATTTATAAAATTCTCAGAAAAAGAGTATAAGTAAGAAATATGATTCTAAGCAATAAAGTCTAAAGGACTTTCTAAAAATTCCTAACAGTTTGGAAGATAAAAATTCGGAAATCGGCCAGCGGTACTGGCCGACACCGGTTTCGGAGAAATTCATTTTAATTCCAGAAAATTTCAGAAAATCACATAAAATCTAAAATATTGGAAAATGATATTTGGAATTGAAATTGGTCAAATACGGATGGTAAGTCGGAAAATACGATCGAAAGACTGAATACGTAACTATGCACGTATTCCGGGAGAGGGGTATTACAATATTAGTTAGTGATTGCTTCAAAAAGAGGAGTTTGGAAGCCTTCACTTGGTGATTCCCGAGCCTGAGCGTCAAGATCATACATAGCCATGCTCGTTGGATCACGGTGTTTGGACCGAGTCGACTTGAAGATGAAGATCGTCAAGAAGACTTAGGTATCCTATTTTAGATTGAGTTTTAGATCCATTTGTAAAGCTTAGAATAGTTGATATGCTCAAGTGCACATACACTCACGTTTCATGTTTTGATATTGGTTTTCATGAATAGATTGATCAAAACAAGTTTACTTTATTTTTTGTATATTAGATGTGTTCAATATACATACATGCTTACATGACTTATACAAACTTATTTGACTTCCTATTCATGTATTGAAAAAGTCAAGTTTGATAAAATACAAGTTTTGGTTTTGGTAAAAATGTTTAAAACACAAAACTAGTTTCATATGCTTGATATTTGAGTTAAAATAATTATCACATGTTTATGTATCAATGCAAAATGATAAAACTATTTTTGGGTATTTTTACAAAGACTTAAAAGATTTTTAGAAATATTTTTTACATGTGTTTCTGACCCAGAACTGTGCTGACAGTCCTTGCGGTCGACGGGCGGTCGACCGACGTGCACAAACCTGTGCACGTCTGCTGGCACAGTGGCCGGTCGGCCGACCGGATCAGAGAGCCTTGCTCTCTGTATCTGGGCGTCGGCCGGCGGCCGACCGGAGCAGAGAAGTCTGCTCTCTGTATCTGGGCGGTCGGCCGTGCGGTCGACCGGGTTTGCCTAACGGTCATATTTCTTACCGTTGGCGGTCGACCGGGCCGGTCGACCGCAAGCCTGTCAGGCTGCCAGATCAGCCTAACGGCTAGTTTTCTGTTTGGCCTATATAAACCCCATTTCTTGGGATTTGGCTAAGATTTTCTGAGCTAATTTTCCCCACTCTCTGGTTTAAAAAGAAGTTTTCAAAGAGTTTAAAGAGCAAAAAGATTCATCTTGTTTGTTTTTAAGTGTTTTGTTATTTTCAAAGAAAACAAGTTTTGGGAATTGGTTTCTAGTTCTTCATTTCTATATCAATTTGGTATTTTCCCAAGAGATTTTCTTTGATCAAAATAATTGTTTTTTTTTCACACTTGAGCTATCATCTATCCTATTCTATAGGATCATTTGTTTGTGGAAAAGGATAGGTTTGTGGTTGAGATATACCACTTGTTGTAAAAACCCTCATTTGTTGGTTTGCTCCCTCTTTGGTAGAGTTGAGGCTTGTGGTTTGCTCCCTCTAGTGAGAGGTGGAGTTTGGTTTGTAACCCTCTTTGGTAGAGGTGTTGTGGTTGTTTGGCTACGGGCCTACCCCTCGGTTGTGAGGCGGTGTTTGAGAGAGGAGTTCGGTACTCCTTGTGTTGTAACAAATCCTCCTCGGTGGAGGTTCCCTCGGTGGGAGTATAGTGGATTAGAAATCCTTCTCGATGAAGGCGGGGACGTAGAGCTAGGGGCTCGAACCTCGGAACATATCTTTGTGTTTGCGTTTGATCCATTGCCTCTTAACCCTCTCTCTCTTTATATTGTGCATAGCATCATTATTCATTCATTCATATCATATTTGCTTGTGTTGTGCCTTGCATTATTTCATATTGCTTATCATCCTTATATGCTTGGCTTGTTGTGTGTGCCTCACTTGTACTTAACCACAAGAGCTTCATATAGCACCTCAACCCCATATCTAGGGGAATCAAGAGGAGTTAATCCAGAGCCCTTCACGGGGAATTCGGCTACACTTGTGTGTTGTACTAAGTGTGTTGCAAAATAGTTTTAAGCTTCCGCATTTAGCGCATTTAGTTTCTAGATTAGCACTTACACCTATTCACCCCCCCTCTAGGTGTTTTCAATATGAACTTGGTGTCTTTAAAAGAGTTGTAGGTAACTCGAAGATCTTTCTAGTAGTTCTCTAATCATCAAATTCTGATAAGAAATGAGAGAGATATGGTGGTTTGAAGTTAGGGGTTGGATATGTTTGATTTTAGAGGGAAAACTTGAGTTTTCCTCACTTTGGCTTTGGTTTTTGTCCCACATTGGATGGTGATGGAAAATTGAGAGTAGTATGTATGCTAATTCTCTAAGCTTTTTGTTATGAGTGTTAGGCCATAGGCCACCCAGTCATACGCGCGCGCACGCGCCGAACTGGCTTGGGATTTTGTAGAGCACACTGACAACCTGCGGACACAAATGCAGCTCCGGTTAAGGGATTCTTGGACCTGCTATATTTTTAATCTCGTTTTTGATTTTTTGTGTCTCAGGGGGTTCATGGAGTAGGCGTTGAACTCGGGGTGCATTCTCGGGTACTCGAGGAGTGTCCCCGGGGTAGGCGATGTACTCGGGTATTGTCCTGGAGCAGATCCGGGGAGTATTTTCGGAGTGGACCTAACTCTCTGCTATCAGTTCTGACAAACGACTTTCCCTGTACTGGACTCTTCTTCCCTCTAACTTTTCTGACTTTTTTTAACTTTCTACCACTATAAATACTAGGGTGTGGGCTAGATCTTTTCACTTTTCATTCCTCAAAACCCTAGCTCCCTTCTTCTCTGTTTTTCTTTCTTGGCCAACACTGTTATTGAAGGAGAAAGTGGTGGATCTCTCCTTTGGTGTTCAAAGCTGCTAGGGAAAGATTCTTCTCAGAGCCTTTCATCAATCTCATTTCTATCTTTGCCTGGCAAGGCAAGTCTCTCTCTCTTGGTTATCCTCTTCCATAATCTTGATGCTTACAGTTATACCATGATTAAAAATATGATTTTTATTAATCAACATGATTAGATTCAAATATGTTTTATCTATTGAATTGTGTTTCTCACTGCATGAATATTATATTGTTATGATCCATAAAAAATAGGATTTTTTATAAGATCTAAGATATGTAAAGATTAAAAAATGTGATTTTATTATGTAACATCTTAAAATTGTGAATAAGAATTCATGTTTATACTTTGTCTTATATGCGTGCTTTGTGTTATATGGGATTGAATCCATGCGTGAATGTATGTTTATTTTGAAGAGTATGGATGAATGATGGTTGGTGTTACTATTTTATACATTCGTTGACGGGGGCGATTGTGAATGATGTCATTCATTGACGGAGGCGATTGCGAATGATGCCATTTGTAGATGGAGGAGAATGCGAATGAGAAATGTGTGGTGTGTGTGTGATGTGTTTTAGAATGTGTTTATCATTTTATAATGTGTAAGTGGTGTTGGTATGACATTGTTATATTTTTATTGATTCATTGGTATCACAAATCATGTTACTACCATGCTATTTTCTCATTTATATGACTAGTGACCTCTTGTGTTGTTTCTTTGACCTAGTACTAAGATAGCCTCAGGACTCTGGTCAGAGGGCAACCTTGTGAGACAACCTTGTTTGGTGCCTAATGCCTGTGGATTTAAACATTTTAGGTGGATCACAGGTCATCCAGAGAGGTGCGGTGTGGACAAAGACTCAGTGCAGTCATCGTTACCATAGATAGATAGATTAAGTGCTCCATGGTCCAGTCTTCTTCATTTGTATACATGTTTACATTTGATTTTTGTATAGTCTTATTGTACTTTGAGGCCAAGAACCATATAGTGATGTATATATTTAATGTGTGGACTTTGTATCTATATGCTAGGACTCTTCATGTATTTGGTATGGACTATGTATCTGTAGGATTAGACTTCATTATATATAAACTTGGACCCAGTTCCCTTCTGATTGAAACTTTTTTACATATGATATGTGTACTACTACTTCACATAAGTTT